>JAZHYW010037736.1:0-211728 GCA_037355805.1 Ixodes ricinus
TTGTACACAATGAACAAAGTTCGCTATTGCCGGAGAATATCAGCGAACCTCTTTGGCTCTGCGGCTGAAGTAAAATGTGTGAGTGTAGGTCCCTTTAGACTGTTCTCAACTACACATCGAGGAAGTATACGTTGATTTAAAATCTGAAATTGTTCACTTTTGCCGTTCAGCAAAGGCGAAACATATAATTCTGACTTTATAAAAAAAACTATTATGCATGGAAATGGACGAAACCGATTACTCGAATAATTAACCGATTGACAGGGTGGCGACTAATCGGGTTAACATTTTTAATCGGCGCCCAGCCCTAATCCAACAGAGGCCGTTTGGGATTTTCCGGAAAGGTATATTCGCCCATGTCGATGTAACAATATCCTACATAGATTTCTCCCTCGAGTGAAATGGAGCACTCAAGGGTCTTCTGTAGAAGCTTGTTTTTGATGGCATATTGTTTGTAGGCATTTAGTCTATAGAAATGACCAATTCTAGATGGCGAAACGTTCCAGTAAACTCACAGCAATAGAAATAGACGGGCAAAATTTTCTCGGGAGGAGAAAGAGAGTATTTGGGTTTTTATTACCTCCAATAAATTTGACCAATGAAAATAGTTAAATGCGCGAAGATTTCGAACGTTACTATTATTGCTCTTTTCAGGCCCGTTGTGCAGTTATGTTTATGCTGTCTTCTCTGAAGGCGCAGTGAGAGGGGCGTGTTACGATCTTCGATCAGACTTTTTAATAGGGAGAAATCGTCCGCCCATGAGCGTAAGTTTAGGTTTCTTAGAGTGTCTAGAGCCCGTAGATTGAGTTATCACCATAAATAGACGATCTCAGAATCCAATAGAGTGTCCCTTTACAGGACTTTGGTAGAGACTGCTTCGTTCGAACTCACCTGCTGTACGACGACCGTAGGTCTTCCTTGAGCCTGCGCATGAGCTCGGTGAAGTTGGTGAGCTCCACCATGGCGTCTTCCTGACTCAGCACGATGCCGTTGGAAGCGGACGAGTCGCTGCCGTTGGAGCACGCCCTCTGGTGCTGGTCCCTCTGGGTTTGCCTCTTCACGTAGAACACGTAGTCCGTGGCCGTCAGGTACGGGGGTCTGGGACTCGCCTGTCAAACAACCGATCGCAAGTCAGCCATTGATAATAGCTCCGACATCATTACTCTTCTAATTCAAGTTAACCTGCAGAGTTCGATGAGGAGGAGGGAGGAAGAGGATAAAGAGGAACGAGGAAGAGGGAGGAGGAGGATGGGAGGAGGAGAGGAGGAGGAAGAGGGGAGGAGGCGAGGAGCACGGAAAAGCGGATGAGGAGGGAGAAGGAGAGGGTACGGATGAGGAGGAGGGGCATACCGTCCCCTCCGTGCCCTCCCCTTCTCCTCCTCAAGAGCTGCGCTCTAATTCGGCATTACAGGGAGTTGGAAACGTCTTTCATTTTTGGAATAGCAAATGTATTCTGCTTACAGACATAGATATATGTAAACATTCATAAAATCTACTACATGGAAGAAACAAAAACAAGCAATACGATATGCTCAGACACCAAGAAGTGGGCGTGAATCACGTCCGTTGAAAACATACTAAACAGATAAGCTTGTCAAACAACGAAGCCGGAGATACGTTTAGACCGAAAAATCACGTCTGCGATGTGATACTGAACATGACATAAGCACGTGGAACGTCGTGCTGGGTGTCCTTTCACAGATATCATTTTTAGGTCGAAATATAAAGTTTGTCTCGCCATCCGCCGAGCTTCGGTTTTCAGGGCGGAGGGCACGGACAGTTTTTAGGCGGTGCAGGAACAGCAAAACGCGACCAAACAAACTGTTTTCTTGTTTTTCTGCACAGCACTACCCGCTCATCAACTATCACGAGTTTGTTATCACATGATTACTAGTCCTTTCAAAGCCGTGCTTAGTTACAAAGGACGCCGCTAGTCTCGCTTATATGCAGGCTCTATACCAGCTAAACCTCGGCAGGAGCACTTGTAACTGCAATCTAAGTTATCGCTTCCTGTTAAGACCATGCATGAAAAGTGATCCTTTATCCTTTCCTGTTAAAAACCATGCGTGAAAAGTTAATCTTGCCAGAGACAGAATTTTCAAGGAAGAGGGAGCATTTTCTGACTATCACTGGTACCCCTTCATTGGTACTTAAGCCCGTCCCACACTCACACTTCGACCTACGCATAAAACACGCGCACGGAAATATTGTCACAACTTGACCCGGAGCTTTATGCCAACGAACAAATGCAAAAGAAGCCAACGCACGAGATCATAGACGAACACACAAAAGAAAGCCATCATGCATAAGCGCAGCCATAACGTCCCTCTGCTGCGCGCGTAAAACAAAAACATACAAAAGAACCAGGCGACTAGATATAGCAACGTATACACGCTCAACACACGATGCAAACTTACACGCATCCATTCTCAAAGGGATAAAAAGAAAGCGGCGTACATCAGACGTTCGCTGATCCCAAACAACTAGCACGGAAACATCTACAACACCGTAAGCCTGTAATCGCGAGTCATCACAGAACGCGGATATAGTAGGGAGATGAACAATCGAAACTTGAAACCACTCAACTCCCAACACCCCCGCCGAGACAGAAACAGAACCTGTCCAGCCGCCGCCGTCCACCATTAAGAAACTCGTGGTGCCTAAACACAAGAAGACGGGAGAAGAAGAAGCCAGCAAGCAAAAACCCCATTCCCAAGCTTCGAACGTAGAGACAAAGACAAAGAAAGAGAGAAAAAGTAAAAGTCTAAGAAAGAAAGGGAGGGGAGTGGAAGAAGATGATTCTATGCCTGACACACACCGACCGGACATATCTTCCTTGTATACGGTGTCGGTGCGCGATGAGTTCGCCTGATGCATTCCAATGACAGAGGAAGAGCAACCACCGGCCCGGAGCCCCTATCGGTGCAAAAGGCGGTTTCACACCGTGAGAATGGTGTCAACGGACCGCGGGGGAAGAGAAAAGGAGGAGTGGCTGAAGGGACCAAAAAAGAAACTCTCTCATCCTCGGTGGGAGTAAGAAGACAACTTAAGTTATACGTAAGAGCAGCATCCACCACCGAAACATCGCGTGGCTAGGGGCCTATAATCACGTCTCATCCAGGCACAAAAGGTTAGAAGCCATAATGATCGAGATAGATGATAAATATACCGGGGCTCATGACGTCGAATAAGAAATGTAGCCTCGTCGACAACACTTTTGCCGGCCCTGTCACGCTATATAGACCAATATACGGCCAACTCCGCGAATTTACGTAAAAGCAACAACAATATGTTTGCTGGGAAATGTATGTAACCTCAGTGGTTGCCTATGTGCACCATACAGAAATGTGCCGGTTGCTGTTAAGCATGAACAACGTAAATGTACTTATCAATCAAAGATGTTGCTAAAGCTTTTTTATTCTTTTCTAGTGTTTAGAATCATGGAGCGCTCACAAGCTATTGCAAATTGACTGAAAAAAAAAAACGAAACTGATTGCAAGATATGCGTAAAATGGTGTTACCAACACTCCTATCTGTAAAGCGTTTCTCTCTACACAACAAAAAACAACAAGGAAAAAAATGTATCTTAACAACTTGAGATCTTCAAAGAGAAAACGCCGACATAAAGCAGCAGCCCCATCACCGTCGACATCAGGACCAGACCGAACTGACAACGATGGTAATGGTACGTTTCAGAGCGGCCCAGCGCCGCGGTCCTTTCAGAAAAATGCAAATGCCGAACTGCCCTTTAGGCCACGTCTATCTATTCGTCGACACGTTGGGGGTATACCTTCCCCCGTAGTTTTCCTTTCTGCATCCATCCATTGCTCTCGTGACCTAGCTGTCTCTCTCCTAAGTACTCGCTTATTTTCTTCGCACGCACTTCTCTTCGTGCCTATTTTTATGTCCTTGTTTTTGGACTGTGTATCTCTTATCCGTAAGGGGCAAGGAGTGGCCACTTTTGTTGCTCAACCGGTACCTTCACGGAGCGCATCATCAAATATTTTGGCCAGGTGCGGCGCCTCTTGAGATCTCCCGCTACTCCCACGCAGTCTGACCATCGTTTCAAGCGCACAAAGTAAAAACCTAGAAACCAACTCATAACTGATACGCAAACACAATAAGAAAATGCCGAAAATAAAATAAAAAAAGGGAACCATGAACCATCGTCTGCTCCAGGGCTTTGTTTCGAGCAACACGCCTACGAGGACGGCAACTGTTTCCTTTTCTAAGTCGGGACCACCCTACACGGATGCGGAGTTGCTGAATTTTTTAAATTTTTTTATTTAGTCTTAATGAAAGCCATCTTTGTTCCCACGGTCTTCAACGTCTGTTCTTTCAGTTGTCAGTATCTGTTTGTGGTCACATATAAGGCGAGGCGTCAAATAATATTTTAAACAGTGCCGCGATCTAATTCAGAACGTATCTTCAGATGCATGTTCTAAAATAAACATTCGCGCACCACAAGGGCACCATCTTCAAATTTGCGGTCACGTCAGACTGGACATAGCCAAGTTATATTTCTTGTCCGAGAAGAAGCACGAGAGCCGAAGAAGCTAGTAGGAATAACTAGTCGAAGGAACTATGCTAAAGTGCCTCATCAGAGTTAAACCGTTGGAGATAAATCATTCACGAAAGAAGTATGCTGTCATCAAAGCGCCTGTTGCTATTCAGAAGCTAGTCACATTAAACTTCTTACCAGGTTACTCTACTCCAATAGATGTATAGATGTCCGAAAAGGCATCAAGTGGATGGCTTTCTTCGTGAAGAAAGTTGCCGTTGTCTAACCCTTTATATGTCAGGTTCCGATTCTACTTGTGAAGCACAAAGATCAATCACAGAAACTAGGTTAGTTTCATAGTCGCCACAACCATATATGTAACCTTGAAACAAACAAGAAAACACACCTTCGCTGACAGCAAAATTAGTATGAAGTGAATTAATCACGGGTATTGAGACTCTTGAAGATTCGTGCTGCAAAGAACATTGATCACTCCTGGGTGTAATCTCCAACCCTGCCCGTTTCAAGCTGGATAATAATCGGACTGGCGTGCTTTCGCGTAATCACTATACTAGGTGATGCACGTTAAAAAGTTTACGTTAGAAGTCGTAATGAACTGCTACATTGCTTCTGCCTGTGCCACGTTGAATTGGTGTCACCACACCTCAAGTTAAGACCTACGTCTTGTTCAATTTGTTTTATTCCTAAGGACCACTTCTCTTTTTTAATTTAATTCTTAGAAACGTCGTTAGCGCAACTAGTTCTCGAAGAATAACCTGATACCCAAGAAAACACACAAAAAATAGCAGGAACAAGCACTTGGATTAGAAACTAGACACGCGCGAGTTATAGAGGAAAGTTTCGGGGAAAAAAACAGGTTTCAGCCAATTGTCTGAAGCGAAACAAGACCGCTCGTCCCGATGATAACTTACTTACAACGCCCACCTTACACCATGTAGCAAGAAGCCAATTGAGTCCGGGAAAACTTTCTATAGTCCGGCCGCTGAAATAAAGTCATACCCTCCCCAAATGTTTGGTCTCCGGGATAATCAAAGTCGGAAATCAGCTACGCCACGCCATTTTCTGCCTATCGGAGCTAAAAATAAAGCTGGACGGAAAAATCTATAAACGAGCTCATATCAGGAACACGCCAATTAAGTGAGAACTTAATCTGGAAAACGTAGCGGTGTCCCTGTAGCGCCTCATGCGCCAACTATACACCCTGAAGCTTCAGCGACGTGAGGAAAGATCTAATGGCCGCTAGAACAGGAGGTTGCAAGAATAACAGAAGAGATGGAAATTGTTAGCGATGTACTTGGCAAGCGTGCATTGCAAAGAACGAACAGAGACACTACAGAGAACACCTGTCAACGAATTTCGATCATCATCATAGTCTTCGTTAAACTACTTACATCGTTATCGTTCACAGCAGTGTGATCACATCCGTCATGTTTACATTCGTTCGCCAGTCCGGCGGTTATTCTGGAATTTAAATTAGGCAGTTTACATAAACACACAGTTAAAAGTTTCCTTTTTTGGCGAGGGGTCGAGGGGGGGGTGCGATTGGGGGGGGGGAGTAATTAAATCAGAATCTGGTGGATACGCAGAAATTGAAGGCAAAAAAGCTGTGTATCAGGTCAACTTGACAGTGCACTGCAAGCCTGTATTACATGTAATCCACATCTGGCCAACACTGCTACCATCGGTCGATATAAGGAAGAACTCTCCAGAGAAATCTACGGGGCGTGTATTACACAAGGTCAAAGTCAAATTTGGAGGTTTTACGTGCCAAACCAACGACGGGCATCTGGCACGCCCCAGCGGAGGACTGAGGATTAATTTGGACCACCTGGGGATCTTTTGACGTGCAACCGAAAGCTCGGTTACACGGCGCCTACTCCGCAATAAGCCTCCGTCAGATTGCGGGCACCTCGGCCGGGATTCGAACCCGCCACATGGGGATCCGTAGGCCAGCGCTCTCGCCTCGGAGCCACCGAGGCGGCTTATTACACAAGGTCTGGGGGACACTGCGTGAGCCAATCTTCTGTTACGCTATCTGAAACGGAAGTTTTGGGTTTGAAACGCTTCGCTGCGCTGAAGCCATCTCACCTTCGCCAGAGTTCTCGTGCCATGAGCACGTGCCTGTTTGTTATGTGTCATCTTCTTTCTTCTTCTCTTCGGAATGAAATATTGAGTTGCGAGTTGACTAAAATGCCCCACTAAAATAAAGTAACTAAATGTCGTTACCCGTTACTTCATTTACTTCATCGAAAACTAAGGAAAATACGTTACTCGCCCCTTCGCTTCAAAAGTAACTAGGTCGTTACCTCGTTACAGAAAAAAGGAACTGGGTACAAGGAATACGTTACAGATAACACGTAGATTGCAGCGAGTGGATCTCCCAGGTGCCTTGCGGGAAAGTACACGCTCCAGATTTCTTAGAATGTGTGCTTGTGTGTGTCTGCTTTTGTATGAAGCCTTGGTTTAAATAACATTCTGTGTAAAACGTGTTTGCCAAAGAAGCGGAACCTCTAAAGATTGCACGAATCGGCAAGGAGATTCTTTTGTTTTGTTTTTATCTCGGTAAGACAGCGCCGGCGGTTTGTTCCGCTTTTGGAGGCTATAGACTTACGGAGGAGCGTTCGCAGCCGACATCCAAATCAGGGTCATGGGAGCATCGGCAAGGGGAGAGACCCAGATTGAAACCGAATTACCGGAGGATAGACCGTCCAATTTTAATGACCCCGTCCACCGATTACGTCGGCAATCTCGGTAATTACTCCGGAAAATAAGAAAGATGACCGTCGTCGACGACCGCGTCTTGGCCTTCCAGTCTCCATATACCCTGGTCAAGAAACTGTGCGGGTATTCGGGGTTTTCTCGGAGCCTAAAGCCAGGGTCACACTGCTCATGCAATCTGTATGCAGACTGTCTTTTTTGCATGATGTATAAGCAGTGTTCCGCCAGCTAAACGAGCTTTTACATTCGATGATGCCCTGACGTTACGTGATCTAATATATATAGTAAATTTGATCACATAACGTCCGGGCATCATCGAATGAAGAAAAGCTCGTTTATAACACCTAGAATAGACAAAGCACGTGCTCTAGCATTTCGGCGCCGGGCCTCGCGTCCACTCAGCCCGTCCCACTCAGCGAGTGTGATGACGTCACATGGAGGTATAGAGGAGGCTGTTCACGGGCTGTCGATCATTCTCAGGTGGTGTTGGCTGAATACGCGATCACTCTGACGTCATCGATCAATTACTAGCTATATGGGCCCGCTTCTCTCGGCCAGGGGCGCTGTAGCGCCCAGAAGAATAGGGTGCCTATACATGTCTGCCTGTCTAAGGGTGAATACATCCTTTGCTGCACTGAGTGGACCAGCGCGAGACGCGCTGGTGCACTCAGTACGTGACCTACGCGGTAAGATGGCGTCTAGCATTCGCCAAGGCTACGCGATGGAGCTGAGTCACGTTGGTCTGCGAGCACTTCAAAATACATTAAAAAAATACACGATTGGGCAGAAAAATGGCAGATGTGTCATCACTTAAGGAAAAGCGGGTGTTTGTACGAAGGCACTCTACGGGAGACGCGACCACAAAGGAGTCGCCTCCGCTAGCGTCCGCGAGACGCGACCATTGAATGCGGACGTGAAGAGGCGTTCTAGCGTCACTTTGTGCACGATCCGCGGGCGTAAACTAGCGTCTGCTAGCGTCCCTCGGCACCTGTACACGGGCATTGACGGAGCGCTTGACAGGGCACAACGGAAACGCGACCTAAAAATATCCGATTTTGCTCGCCAGGGGCGCTGCTCAAAAAGTTGAGAGCTGCAGGTCTATAGTCGCGGAAAGCTTAAACGGGGCACTAAAGTGCTTTTTGAGATCCTGGTACTATGGTCATAAATCAATCTACCAGCTTCAAGCATCCTAAAAGAACCCGAAATTTCGTTCATGCGCGGCCGATTTGCGTATTAAAAAAGTGGTCAAGTTCCCGACACTTACCGTCAGCGCGGAACGACAGATGGAGCTATACCGAACCTTGCTGAATACGGTCGAACGACGGACGGCGCCTGTCAGTCACTCGAGAGGATGGGTTTCCGCGTGGAACGAACAGGACTGGTCGACCGCTATTCTACGCGAAAACCCCATCGCACGCTAAATAACTAACACGCGCCGTTAAAAAAAAAAAATAGAGCTTTATTTACGGCGCAAAACGAATTTGTACTTGGCGCCCGCGGGAGCCAGCGGAAAAGTGGCCGCTATGGTGACGTGACTGGCCGCTATGGTAGCGTGGTGCTTGCGTTCTTTCAGGAGCTTCCTGTGGTCTCCAAAAGTTACTTATTAATCTTTGTTTTAAGTGCAACAAAGAACGAAGATTAATAAGTAACTCTTAGAGCCCAAAGGAAGCTCCCGAAAGAACGCAAGCACCACGGAATAGACCCGTGCGCCGGTCAGAAATTGACGGCGCCGGCGCGCCGGATTGTTCCTTCCGGCGGTGGCGACGGCGGCGGCGTGGAGTAGCAAAGAGCATCTGGTGGATGTCACTAAAGCCTCGTTTGTAACGCCCATCTAGGAACCTTGACAGCTAGTGACGATGCCTGTCCCGCCTTGAACTATAGACCTTTTCCACAAGGGCGCCGCCATCTTGAAATATCGTCACTTCCAGTATGGGCGAAAACATTGTTTTGCCGTCGCCACGCCAATAGAATGCATTTAGGAGAAAAGCGTAACCGTCACCCATTCTCGTTTTCTCTCCCCTCTATTTTTTTACTATTTGCAGGTTGAAACGTTTTAATATTTTTTCGTCGCCCATACCGGATATGCCTACTTGGCGGTCGGGGGCGAGAGTAAGCGGAAAAGGTCTATACATGCCTTGGACCTGACGTCATTCCCGCCAGCTCTCCGGTCACCACAAGATGAAGAGGGAAGGAGGAACTCCCCTCTCACCGGGACTCTCGTTTGTGTGTCCCAGATGTCGCTGTTGTTACTCTACAAGATTACAGAAGATTAACCCGCCACTCAAAAACTGGTACAAAAGCAGCTTTGGGGTTAGTGGCGGTGTCCCGATCGCTGGCATGCTTCGACCGTTTCGGTAGCTGGAACGGCTAGGACATACTGTCGACGTGAGCCTCGCCGCAGCTTTGCTCGTCCCGAGACAATCTACGTCACGATTGTGCCAGATATCACAGGCTCTCCGCTGGCAGCTGTCTGACCGCTTGCCAGAGTGGGCCTTATATAACGAAAAATACAGCCTTCCAGGCTCAAAATACAAACGTGCGATTGTCGTTTACGGATATTGTGGATCATATTCAGCCTATTTCTGAACACGACGTATATATTTCAAATTTCGTTGAAGTATCCCTTTAAGCGGCGGCGCCAAACGGCTCCGGCGTAACTTGCGGCTGAGGCGCACAGGTCTGCCACGTGACCAGTGGCGGCTCCCGCGGCCGCCAACTACGTACAAATATGTTTCGCGCCGTAAATATAGCTCGAACTTTTTTTTTTCGTTGTGAATTCATTTTACGGCATCCTTTTCCCGTCCAGGCTGTTTTAAAATTTTTTTCCTTTGCCTAATGCTGTTTAGGAATTTATAAAGGGTATAAGAAATCCGTCATAGTTTTGCTGGTTCTGTCTCAGTCCTCTTCGTGAAACCACAGTACCCATCAAAATCGTTTTAACGGGTCTGTCACAGAGATCAGGTGACCCTTCCGGGTATATGCGTCGGCGAAGCCGTTTGTCCATTTTGTAGCGCGGGCGGCCGCAAAGAGGGCTGAAAGTTGAGGAGACGTTCCCCCGTCCCTATCTTGTCGTGGCCTTGATTAACGCGGCCCCCATTGCTGTGTCTGTGTTATGCGTAACGTCTTTCACGGGCTGGACTAGGGACTCTCAAGGAGGCCCAGTCCTCGCTTATGAGGAGAGAGGTTCCGTGGGGAAAATGGGAGGGTAACTTTTTGCTGTTTGTTTGAAGATAACCTGCTTTAGTCAATCGAAATACAGCCCTCGTCAGAAGCTGGTCGCCCTGTCTTTTCTCCGTGAACGAGCGCCAACAAAACTCAATGTCGGCATCCCGTCCCATACGGGACATACCTTCAAGAGCAGCTGGGTGTGCGGATCAAGGAGGTCTCTCAGTGCATTGTTTCTTGCGCCTCGATCCGTTCGCTTCAGAAGCATCTCGCGAACGAAAAAGACGCCATAGACTCCACCGCGACGGCACCATGGGAGGGCACCGTCACTGTGCTCAGGAGTTCTCAACGGTGGCGGATGTTGGTTGCGCGTTCGTAGCTTTCGCTAAAGTTACTACTGACAATGTGCATTTGTGCGTGTGGTGCACCTGCTCGGTTTCATCAGCTGAACTACCGTGCATCTCAGAAATTTACTCAGTGGCATTGTAAGTACCTCGAAATATATTTTTGCGACAAAGAACTCCGTCGTCCCTATTTCGTATGATCACTCTTGTCTACGAATGCTTGCACCCGGGTTTGAGCAAACGTTGTTTCTTGTCGTCTTTTTTAGTTACAACATGCATGCAAAACTCAATGCTTGAACTAAATTTCCAATAACGTTTTAAATAAGCGCCAAAGGGACAGGGACCATGAGTAGAATAACAACGACACAGGGCGCCCTGTGTTTGTTATTCTACTCTTGGTCCCTGTTCCTTTGGCGCTTATTCTCCATGATGTACCAACTGGCCCATCTAAGCATTTTTCGAACGTTTTAAACTGCATTTATGGTCTATGGTTCACAGTCATTTAGGCGTCTAAAGGGTTGAAGGGGTGAGGTGGTCTGAAAGGCTGAAGGGCTGAAGGGGCTCTGAAGAGCTGAAGGGGTTTGAAGCGGGGCTAAGGGTTTGACGGGGTGAGGGGGTTTAGGGCTGAGAGGGTCCCATAACACATCAGGGCGCAAGTGCTATTTTGAAATGGTTATCAGTCGATACATAGCTTGCTCGTGACGTAATCGCACTATGCTAGTAATCATTTCGATATGCTTTCCAAAAAAAAAATTCCAGGGTGCAAATGTATAATGCAAAAATTACGAGCTCTGCAGCAAGACCACCAGAATGGCGGATGATGTGCCGTCAGTGCAAGTTGTGTATATGAACGCTGAAGAATAAATCGCAAAGCAAATCGCGTGAACATAAAAGCCACACCCTGCGTCTCTTTGCTGTCAGTGACCTAACAATACTTTACGTAACTATATACTTAGTCTCAACTTAACATGAACTAACCACCACAATAGTGAGCTCCTTGCGCTTGATCCCGTATTGGTTACGCGAACCTTGAGCAACTGGAGCATCAATCAACGATATATCCGCTTGCACTCGGTACACTAGTCACTGGCAGAATAAGAACGGCAAGGCGTCTCTCCAATATCACCTATACTCGTATCCACCTTAAGAACAGTAGTAAAAATAGTTCGGCCACTTAGGGAACGTTACTAATTTCAAGCGTTGAATTATTATCTATGTAGGTGCACCTTAGGTTAGCTTTATGCTATTTTATCAATACGTATAAGTTTTCAAAAGCCAAAATCATCGCTTCTTTCCTCGACAACAAAATCTTGTAGAGAACTACGTGCAGTTCATAAATAACAAGCAAAAGGTCTTTTTTCCTTTTTTGACGTAACGAGCATTAGACGTTTTCATCAAAACGGGCGGCATTTAGCAGAACAACACTGAACTGGCCAGATCTGTAGGCCCTTTCGCGATTTCTGCTCGTCTCTCGTGGCTTCCGTGATTCCATGTTGTCGGTGGTTTGCGCGATAGAACGGTGTGCTCGGTGACCCTGTCGTAACCGTATATCGCCTTGTGACCCAGGTTGCTCTGCACGCAACCTACGCAACCGCGTGAGTTAGACATTCCGCGTTCATCAACGTTCGTCAGCACCATGGAAGGACAGGCAGTCCTTTCAGTTGCTCCTCAAAGACAGTCGAGTCTCCGGGAAGCCGCCTACGCCAATACATCGCCGCAGGTTCGAAACGTGGAGGATAAATATAGGGGCCAACCATCCTGAGTTTCATGCTCGCTCGCTGATGCCCCAGCGTTGTGCGTTGAGCTGGTACATGGCACGGCGCGATTTGTATTAGACCGCCATATGAGTCACTGGAGTCGCGGATAGAATAGTCAACTGCGAACATCCTCCCCTTTCTCCGTGGTACGTCATCACAATCGGACACCGTAGCGAGCAATTGGGCCCGAGCCTGATGCCGGGCGTCCTAGAACGCGCTGATTGGTCACGAGGCACAGCCCAGCACTGACACGGCACTTGTATCCAATCTGTGTCTGCGCTCGATTTCACAGTGATGAAGTCAAACTTCTATACACACGTGTACAACGCTGTCAAAGTTGCTGGCGCGAGCATGGGGTTTTGAGATCACAGATCATTTGTACGCATTCTGGCGCAAACGAAACCATATATACATGGCTTGCACTGACGTCACATCGCATACTTTTAACCACCATGAAAGAGGAAGTGAGGGAAGCTGCTTTTGTAACAAAGTTGAGTGACGGGTTAATCTTCTATAATCTTCTGGGAGGAGAGTGGCGACGTCTGTGCAAATACGGGAGGCACAAAAGAGGATCCTGGTAAGAGGTGCTGTTCTGTCCGTCCATATGTTTATTATTTGTTTTTATTTGTCAATATACATTCGCGTGCATGCAGTACGTGTTTCAGCATAGCCTCCTCTATACTTACAAAACCTGGCAGTTCGACGACGGAGCCATAGGGTGCCCGGTCGCAGATTTGGAGCGAGAGGACCTCGTAGCACAGAGCATTTCTATGGGGAACCTGGACGTCAGCGCACAGCTCTTGCAGCGGCGAGGACCCGAAACATGGTTTTTAAACACGACGAGAAAAGAAGCGGTAGCGCGAAGAACGCGAGGAGCACGAGCGGATATCTCATCGCTCGGGACAAGTGTGTTCCGGCGTCTCGCCGCAGCAAGTCGCCCGTCACGTGGCTCTCCTCTCCATCCGTTATCTGCCGCTCTATCTTTTCAATTTCGGCGGCCGCTTCTCGTGGCGATCTGCCACGCTTCGTCAGTGCTGTAGGAGGCTATGGTTTAAGGCCCGTTCACACCTGCGACCGAGTAAGACCGAGAGAGACCAGACCGGTTTTTAAGCCTTTGCAACGCCTTAGGAATGAAGATCGCAAGAGGATTTAGAACCGGTCTGGTCTCTCTCGGTCTTACTCGGTCTCAAGAGTGTGAACGGGCTCTTGAGGCTTCTCGGTGTCCGTTGTTTCTGTTCGTCAATCTATACTTCGTCTCACCTTAGCATGGACTAACTGCGAAGGCTCTGCAAGCGCGAGCGGGTAGCCTTAACTGCCTTGACTGGAGCACTCACTGCACGAGCACTCGTGCAGCCGCCGAGGCTTCATCCAAAGCAAATAGCTCGCGCTTTTGTTAAAGCGCAGCTAACAATAGTTCATGCTAAGGTGAGCTGAAGTATAATGGGGCATGGTCCACACGCCTTGCTTTGACTGCGCGTGCACGCTGCAAAGATCACCCCAACGTTACTATATAGGGTGGCTCAGTTTGGGAACTCAAACGGCATGCACCGGATGAGCGCGCGAGCTGGCCGGTCTATTTGCGACTTTCCAAAGCATATTCGCGGTCAGTTCAGGCGTGGTGCTGACCGATATCGCAGCGGCCGGCAAGCCCGCTGCTGCCAACCAACACCTCCTGGACCAACTGGCCGATGTCAAACTTAAAGGAGCGATGCAACAATTTTAGTACTTTGCGCAAATACCGCTTAGAACAGATCCCTGACGTTAATGACCTATGAAACACGCGTTTGTTTTTCACCCCACGCAATAGAAGTCCCGAAAAAATTAAAGAAAAACGAGCAGCATTTACCCCCTCAACTCGCGGCCAGAACAAGCGGCCACGTGATCTGGAGCCGATTATATGCCGCCAATGTTGATCATAGCCACGCGCTGGGGTTGGCAAAGCACAGGACACGAGCTGAGTTCCAGACATTGTTACGGCTCGGCTATTGTCGTCGTTGCAGCGATTGGACACGGGCTACTACCCGAATGCTTCTCGAGCTAGTAATTATCACGAGCCCAAATGGAGTACCACGCAATGCTCGGGTCCAATCTATGAACCGCATTCAAATATCGTCACTGGGGTGTACTGCGATCCCCACGTTGCGTTATCGATTTTTGCAAAAGAGAGATTGAATGAAAATGATCGTTTTTGTCCTTGAAATTACACCGCAACAAAGGAGTTTCTTGGCCAGTGGCGTTACGTGCGAGTATCCACGAGTCCCACTAGTGCCAGTAAGCTCGTGTCAAGTGAAAAACATTCCAGTTGAATATCGTTGCACTGCTCCTTTAACCCCCATGGACGCAAGATGGAGTAGGATAGAGCTCAGAACAGGATTATACCTTGAAATATGCGACGCGCTCATAAAAGATAATAGCAATAAACGTCATGCTCATTTTTATCAGCGCAATGTGCACGTTGCATTTTCAGGTCCAACCCCATCCTGAGCTTCGTCGTTCGCTATGAATCTTCCGCTAGTTCGAGGGGGTTGACTCCCACGTGTTCCGTAAGAAAGTGCGCGCACCGGCTTTTTTCAAAGCACACGCGATGTCTGGTGGAGCGGAGTCAGTGATGTTGATAACTGTCATGTCCTAGACCAGTGGTTCTCAACCATTGATGTTTCAGGGAACGCTTGTGTATGGGCCGAAGTGATGGATCCGCGGTCTGGGGAGAGGAGAGATCTGGGGTAATTAGGTTCTACGAATGGATCAAATAATATTATATAGTGAAGTGCTCGTGTAAACTGTACTTCTCTCATTGACGTATACGAAAAAAACTTGCTCAATTTTTACCGATTATTGAATTATTATTTTTTAATTATTCAGTTTTCTGTACGGAAAAAAGATCAAGTTTGTTGTAAGGTTCGCTAATGAGCAAGGCGTCCTCTATCCTAGAAATGCCTTTGCAGAGGCCGCAACCCCTGCGAAGGCATTTCTAGAATCCGGAAGCCTTGCTCATCAGTGAACCTGATGAGCATAAAGCCTCCTATTTCAGAACCACTGACCTAGACGGTTGTCATTATTTAGCGGGCTTTGTATAGAATCTAATGACCCGCGGCACATTATCCGGATTGGCACTTTTTCTGTTAAAACAATCTTTCCGCTACTTTCTTTGGTTTTCGAATATAAAATAAATATTTACCTCACTTCCGAACTATATCGCAAGGTTGGGCCGTCGGGTCTCGATGCCTCCAAGTAGGCCCGACCCAAGCCCGACGCAGTTCGCGATAAATCGGCCCGAACCCGGCCCGAACCCGGCCCGAACCCGGCCCGAACCCGGCCCGAACCCGACCCGAACCCGGCCCGAACCCGACCCGAACCCGAAAAGTGCTTTGTCGGGCTCGGGCTTTCGGGCTGGCCTGAGCCCGCGCAGATCTCTAGTTTGACCCCCATAGCTTCCCTCTGGCACCAACTTTCCTCCTATGTTGATAATTAGAAGAAGATACTTGTGGAATCTGAGAGTTCTCATCACAGAAACTACGCCTTGCCTCTCCGCAAGCTTGTAGATCATGTGATCGCCGGCTGTCCTTCGACGCCATCATTTTAGAGCGCAGCTCGCATAGGCGCCCGTTTCCGGGTTGAGCGGCGTCGGCGTCGGCGTTACCGCGCTAAATTTAGCGGGAAAATTGACGTCACGTGACCTCAACACCAATTCCATTCTCCGCTAGATTTAGCGGGGAAACTGGAATTGGAGAAGGAGGGGAAAGGAGGAGGCAGAGGATGAGGGGAAGAAGGACAGGAGGAGGAGGGGAGAGGGTACGGAAGGGGAGGAGGGGCATACCCTCCCCTCCGTACGCTCTCCTCCTCCTCCTCAAGAGCTGCGCTTTAATTTCGCATTAAAAAAATTTGTAAACGCCTTTTTTTTTTTCACTGGCGAATTTGTTTTTGAAGTTTTGGAACAGATGGTGGAAACGTCAGTGCGCATATCTGTTCGGTTGTTGTCAGCGTCGTCTGCTTCGGATTCGTATGTAATTGTCACATCTGGGAGTAACGCAACGATCGTTGGGGGCCTTTCGCCCGCTGCCCTTTGTTGTTGGTTTCGAGAAATGTGCCAGGACATTCCAAAACAGACGGGGAACATCATCTTATTTTAATTACTAATGGAACTTGGTTATCAGAACCGTCTGCTCATCTATGACGTGCGAGTAATGACGATTATTGTCGTCGGGGCGAAAATACGAATCGCACGCAGTCTTTTTTTATGTGAGCGTGAAATTTTTCTTAAGGATCGCGGTGTGCCTTACTTTCAGGCGCGCAGCATCCTTCAGAAAGGTCAAGAAGTGGCGCTTCTCTTCGCTTTTCGACGCTTGCGAGACGTACCCGCTGCGACAACCAAGAACGCCTCGGGTCGGCGTGCTTGCTTATTGATTGGCGAACGACTCAAACCTCCAGGCGCCAGAAAAGGAGTCTACGATGAGCCACCGCTGGCACGAGCGAAAACAAAAGGAACAGCGACAACGTCTTTCTTAGCGCGACTACAGCGACACCTGTTGCGCGCTCTACGAAATGGTGCCACGCGGGGAAAAAGAGTTTCCAAAGTGACACCCTCTAGAAACCTTGGCTCACCCGAAGCCGAAGCGTTATTGAAGGTAGGAAGCTAAAAGACCTTCCTGCCAGTCTCATTCTATCAGTGACTTTCCAAGGGGCAGAGACTCGAGTTGGATGCACAGTATACCTTACCGCGTCATCAACCTGTTAGTAGCTGCAAAGGCAAGAGTCTCACCATAAAGAGAAGCTGAAGTTGTTCTTGAAAAAAGCGAGTTAGAGGTTAGTTCTAGAGTATTTTTATCCCGTGTATTTGAATATAACGTCCATTTTCTCCGAAGACGTAACTAGACACGAGAAAGCAGGAAAAACCTCCGACCAGTCGTTATACGTCATATCCAGAACTTTCGGTCGCCATTCGCGTGCCGCTGTTGTGGGAAGTGCCCGTGCAATTGCAAGCTCGCCAGGTACATTCCCCCGCACTCACACCAGTCGTGACGTCTTTTTCTGACGTTTCTGAAAATAGGAAGAGCGCGCGTGCATGGCTCTGATAAGCGCTGAAGATGTGCGAGAGCGGAGATTCCGAAAACTCTGGGTATGACTTCACGCTCCGGGAAGAAGGGACGTCAGCCGTACATTGAAAATTACTTTTTGCAGCCTCCGTGCACCAAGTTGAAAAATGATCTCGATATTTGTGATCCTGGAGGCCAAATGAAGACGACTGCAGTGTTTTTTCCTCAAATACAGAACCGCTTCAGCTTCCCTTTAACATGAACATCATGGACAAACTGCAAAGGCTGCAAGGGCGATCTGCTTGCGCTTCATCGCGTGCCACCTGGTGTGACGGCTCGAACGCTCGTTCCACTGAAGTACCAGTCAGAGCTACACGCTCTCCCTTGTAGCCTTCGTAGTCGCCCCATGTTATTGTGAGACGAAGTGTAAAAGGTAGCTTGCTGCGACACCACCGAAGCGAAATTTATTTTGGCAAGTTTGTTCCTACAGTGATTAAAAACAGCGTCTGATTCGTAATATAAACAACACGTAAACAACTGCAGCAACAACTCGCGTATTGCCGCAGGCGCACGCTGACACGGTTTACCAGTAGTCAGACCAATCGTGATCTGCATCAAACTTCGATTCATAAAAATTTGACAAATTGCACAGTATTTCCTTTCTACTCAAAGGCCCAGATAAAAACGTCTCCTTCCTCCTCTACACGCAACGCCCCGCTCAGTCAAAAGGCTCCGACGGCCCATGCTTAATGTAGTTCTTAGGTTGCATATTACGCGGGCCTGGTAGCTCGTCGACTCGCCCAAGGCCTCTTCTAAAGACGCCTTTTCGCTCAATAACAACATCAGACAACAAAGTTTAGCGCCGCGATCGGGCGTTAGCAAAGCGATCACGCTCACGCAAAGCAATCACTCAATGGCTACCGACGCGGCAAAGCAATTATTCAACTCCTTTTTGAACAATCGTTCCTCAAATCGAAACTTCCAATGAAAAAGAAAAAAAAAGTAACCTAAACGCAGGCAAGGCTGAATACAATCCAGAACCCAACGCCCACCTTCTGACTCGCGGATTATTCTAATACTCGAAGCAGAAGTAAAAGGGGCCGTTGTAGAGACAACGAGGGGAACATGGCGGTAAGCGGCGTATAGGGAGCTATTATCGCCGAGCAAATGAACTTGGAAGACGTGTCAAGGTCAGGAGTGCCGCCTGTGCGACGTTCTTTCGATCGTAGTAGGGGCGCTCGTTTGGAACGATGGCTTCGGTAGTATTTTTTGTCTGTTTTATCCGCTTGTCATTTGCATATGCCTCTATGGTCTCCGGCCGGTATATACCGTCTGCAACCCAATGAATTGGACGATGGCCACAGCCTTTCGTATTCTTTGAGGTAGCCGCGCGGTGTAAGTTATCGGTACTCTATATCTGGCAACGATGTCACGTAGGCTTATCGGGTGTGCAGCAATTATGTACCTCGTAAAACTGGTTTGTTTAGACGGTATCTCTGAAAGTTACCGACGTATCGTATCGGGTGAAGCTGTGTTTCCTTTGCCTGCTTACTCGACATCTTAGTCTCTGATAACTTAATTAACGGATGGCGTTCCTCAGGTTGAACCATAGCCTCCTCCATACTCACAAAGCCTGGCAGTTCGACGACGGAGCCATAGAGTGCCCGGTCGCAGATTTGGAGCGCGAGGATCAGGTTGCACAGAGTATCAAAGAGCCATTTCTCGGGGAACCTGAACGTCAGCGCACAGCTTTTGCAGCGGCGAGGACCCGAAACACACTTGTTCGCCCGGGAGAAAAGTGTTTCGGCGTCTCGCCGCAGCGGGGCGGCAGTCACGTGGCTCTCCTCTCATCCGTTGTCTGCCGCTCCACCTTTTTCATTTCGGCGGCCGGTACTCGCGGTGATCTGACAAGCTTTGTCAGTATATAGAAGGCCATGGTTGAACATAGTAGCATACCATAAATTAATAACTAAACTTGGTAATATTTAACTATATTCAGCAGAAAAAGACGCGTCTTCTATTTATTCTAACGTTCATAGACGTCGAATGGCCGATATAATTTCCTACCTTCTTAAGATACCACAAGTATCTAACTTTCTTAGGTAGAAACATAAAAAATATATATTTAAACACGGATATACTTTTAATGCATGGATATTTTTAGTGTAGTGTAGACGTTTATAATTCTGTGGTCCCATCTGTGAGCGGTCTCCATGTGGACTATTTCTGCCGTCGCACTTTTGGCGGGGACCACCGGACACCCTAACTTTGGGTGTTGCTCTCGTAAATTCCCAAACACTTACGCAATTAACTTTCAACAAACTGATAATATTAGCGCGGCAGATGACGAACTTTAATGTGAAAAAATCTACAGGTGCACCCAAAGTCAATTCTTGGTGTGCGCCATTTTGTGCATGTCGCACATGTGAACGTTTATTTTATTCAAGGAATTCTACATTTGTAATACACATCCTTATTTACTTGCATCGATTATGACACCTCAGTTATCGCTGCCGTTGTTAGCTGATTCCTTCGCCATCAACTCAATTATAATGTCTAGAAAATTACCAGTTCACAAAAAATTCAAATTTCCCAACATATAATTTTTCCCATTTAAAAATGTACACCTCATAATACATAAAAAATGTGCTTGTACTTTTTTTATTTGCCGCAAATTCCGTGGAGAGGATTCAATAAACAATTATATGCTATGCTTCCTAACCACCAAAAGTTAAAAAAAATATATACATGCTGGCAAAACTGGATTTATATAAACTTAGAATTTTTTTTTTTGCCGCCATCAGAGTTTGTTTATGGCAGGCTGTTTACTTCTCGTAGTTCGCAATTTTAAAAATTTGAACTCTGCTTTTTACGCGATGATGTATAAACTAAAAGTTTCCTCCAGGAGTTCGGAAGTGCTATTTACGTTACTGTAACTTTTTTTCTGCTTCATCTATCCTGAAAAAAAAAAATTACTCCATCATATTTTGACACACAATTATAAACGGGCCCATAATAGGAAAAAGTCTTTTTTTTTTACAATCGCTCATCGCTTTTCTTAATAAGCGGTGACCTTGAAACGCTTCGACATTAAAGAACTCACGTTGTATTGTACGCGCCTAGTTCTTCCTGGTCGTCGATAAAAAAAAGAAAAAAGAAAAAGCGTACAGGTTGCCTTCACAATTAATCCAACCCAAATCAAACAAATAGTCATCCCGCCATTTCTACTAGAAGCAAGATTTATTAATCTGAGCAGCACACATAGGGAAAAAACGCGTTTTCCCACGTAGCTTAATAAATATGCATGCGCAGAAATCCGATGCAAAGCACACGCGTCTGTACTGTTTCGCAGCAAGCGCCATCGTCATCACGTAGCGTCACAAGCATGACATCACGCCACGGCTGTTCAACTTTTTTCTAAACGAACCCTCTTAAGATACATAGGTAATGGTAGCACAATACCCCATTACCTACAACAACAATAAAACATAAAACGGACGCAAACAGTGTAAAAAAAATTACACCATCTTACCGAGGGGAACCATGGGGTGATGCGGAGCATCGTGTTGGTTCCGAGGAAAGAGTCAGTTGCGTGCTGACGTCGAGAGATGGCGCCACCGACTGCCCTAGCGGTACTCCCTACGCGAGCCTTCGTCGCGGCTCGCGGCAGAGAAACTTGGAACGCTCGCCGCTCGCCGTTTATTTTTTCACACTTGAAGGAGAGGAGATTATACTTCGTTTCAGTTTCAGCCGGTCCAGACGCAGCCGATGCTACAGCGCGAGCATGTGGCCCAGAACAGTGCTTGCACTGCACGAGCGCGCGTGCTTGGCAGGGATGCTGAAAGCCCGAGCTCGCGCGTAGCGACTGCGTCTGACCGAAGCTGAAACGAAGTATAGAGGAGGAGAGTGCGCGTGCGCGCGGTGTGAGTAGAAGCGAACGAACGCGCAGTGCACGCAGCTGGTAGAGAGAGAGAGCGGAGAGAGTAACGCGCAGCTGTTGGAGAGAGGGAAGGAGGAGAGTTGCGCGTGCCTAGTGCGAGTGCGGACTACAAGGCCGCGGGACATAGACCCGAGCAAGAGATGCTCCGCATCTAAAACACGATGAGCTTTCTCCTTCATAATATAAAGCACCTATATGGCGTCGCTGCAAAGTTTCTGTGCCGGTTTGATGATGTATCGGGGTTCCGCACACGGCTACTGGCTGCAGCCCATTCTCTACTTTGAGTCCTTTCAGTCTCCAGCGATTCCAACTGAGCAAACTCATTCAGCCAAATTACATAATTATTTTTGTTGCTCTCGTAAAGGAGGCGTTCTCCTAAACACGCGATCCGGAGTAACCGCTGCATCGCAGGAGCATAAGGTAGGTGGAAAGAGAAGAAGCTCATCTTAGAGTTATCGTTTTCTTTGTTGTATTTCGGTTAAGCTTTTCAAAGTCAAGAAGTAAAACTCATGCCTACCTTTCGATTTATAAACATCCCTTCTCCCGCCTCAAACACGTACCACAACGTACAGCGTACAAACAACGCACGCCGCGTGCGCAAGCAAATATTTCACAACCCAGGCGCTACACGTTCTAAAACTTGGTACGTTCCTTATAAGTGGCGCCGCACCCCCGAGATGTAATCGCAGGCGTTCCTTTCCTCTTCGCAGAAACAGCGAAGGGGTGCAAACACCTCTTCGCTAAACACTCCTAATCTCAGAAACATCATTAAAGCAGAAAAGTGGATAGAGCTAGAAAAAAAAAGGGGAGGGGACCTGCACCCAGCCTTCGCATTACAGCCCAGCCGAAAAAGCATAGCCGAAAAAGAAGTTCAAGGAACCACCGCGGTCACTCGAAAGGGTTGCGCAGCCAACATCGGTCAACGTTGTTTGGCTCTCCGCCATGGCTTGCTTACCTGGAAGACTCTGGATGACCCTCCCCTGGCGTGGACAATACACACGCACGCGCGGGCACATGGCTTTGATCGTTCAAAACTGCCATCTTCTTTCACTTCTACGAAGCTTTCAGCTTCGTTTCTTATATTGAAGACGTTCCTTTAGCGTTCTTGTTTTTTCTCTCTCGAAACTTGTCAGAGACGTGTACCCGCCCCTATGGCGCGCTTGCGTTCTTAGCTGGTCTTAAGTGGTCCCTATACTTTGCATTTTGCTTGGGGTTATCCGGCCATCATTATAATGGCGCCTTGTTGTCTGGGTAACCGCTGTCCTTTCGCTTACTTCTCGCCTTATACTTTCCTCGAGCCGCTATCGCTGGTTTACATTATTCTGATCTGCATGTTTGATTGTCATCGGCTTACCAGGAGTCTTACACTTTCCTCTAGTGCACAGAGCCGTTTTGACTCATTTAAAGTACCATATCCACTATAATACCTGTTGCTACCGTATTCACTTTCCTTTTACGCTTTTTATAATACCACGGAAGTCTGCTGTGAAGGGTTTTTGCATTACTAATTATGTTTACGGACAGATCAATTGCTCTAGCTTGTCGTGCGCATTACAACGCACCCAATGATATGTCGTAGTGCATTATGAACTGTCCTTATACTTACACTTTCAACAGTCGACTTCCGTACCTGGTGTGCTTTGCAAGATCATTTTTCCGCGTTTTTAGACGCCGCCCTAGAATTTATTATGCATCTTATCTACCTGGGGTCCCTGGACGAGAAAGAAGGTAGCTAAAAGACCGACTTGTTTTTTCTTCGTCTTTAAGAAGAAAATTAAGCCTCTCTGTCATTCCACTAGTTAGTTCAAGCGCGTTGTTATAATGAATACTTAGAAACGAAAGAATAAAAACATAAAAGAATTACACGGACGACCACCCTCTTTGAAGGGTGTGGTGGTCCGTGTACGTGTTTTATGTTTTTATTCCTATTTTTTTAAATATTTGTCATTCCACTTCCTTCGCACATTTGTCCACTTTATTTCAAAACAGTTAGTTAAAACTTTCTTCCACTCTGATTAGAAACATTCGATCACATTTTAAGTACGAATTGGTATTGTTTAACCGGTTTAAGTTGAGATTGTTGGAACATATTACATAATACGGATACGGATAAAAACGAAAACAAATATTAAAGTAGCAGTTGATGGTGAGGGTCTGTATGTTCGTTCCCTCTCTTTGTGTTTGTCTAATGTTCAAGCTGACCTCCCTGTGTTATTGTATCTCCGGAAAGAACCACTTCTTGCCTTTAGGGACGGCAGATATTTGTTTTATAGTTGTTGTAGCTTTGCCACGTGTCTTGTTTGTTTTTTTTTTCATGTTTTTGCGCGGCACTCATTCGTATCGCGCCATCTTGAGCACGGCGGCGCCCGAATGCGGTCCAACTAGGGATTCATTAGCGGCCCCCTAAACTCGTTCCAAAACCAAAGTATTTGTTGTTGGTGGTGGTGTTGATTTTTGTAGATTATAATCTTTTATCCCTTCCTTGTCTTTGAAAGAAAGATGGCCGTAGGTTAACGGAACCACCCAAAAGGCTCTTGTTTTTATTGTTGCTGTTTTTTAACTGCCCAATATAACTTAGCGACAAGCCGAACAGATTTAAGCTTGTCACACAAGTTGGGCTCTCCTGGACAACGAGAATCTCGTCTTCATTCTCGAACAGACGGATAACATTGTGCGCCGAGAGTACGCACGACCTTATGTCTTTCCTTTAAATGAGATCAACAAGTTAACGGGGCAATCGATTTTACACCATACTATAGCACGCGGTCTCATCGACAAGAAATGGTGGGAAAGTTCCTGCCACTCAGACTGCGTCCAGCCCGTCGGTCTTCCGATTGGTTGAACCGATTAAAGAGGGATCACTGATTGGTAGTTCCCGCACATCGGGGACTTCTGAGAGCGTACATCCTGTTTGATTTACCAGGCCTGAGAGTTAAGCCTGGAGTACACGCACCTGAGTTGTCGACAGCTTCGGAGGGCGTGGACTATTACGATCAACGCTTCTAGATTTGTGATTGGTTCTTCGATGTTCTTAACGGCTGATGCTGCACTCTTATTGGCTGTAGAGCGATAGTGAGATGCGCGGGCTATCAGTGACCCTAACTGGAACAATCGACCCACTGGCATTGGGTGAGGTTGGCAGGTCCTCCATGTAAAGGAAAGGGCCGAGAATGCTGTCACGTGGCTCGAAATGTAAAGCTGGTTGGTTCAGCTACGCCTTGTTGATGGAATGGGGTAGACATTTGGAGCAGCCTAACACTGTGATCTGAGGCCAGGTTTACTTGGTAGCGAAGCGAATCACGACCGGACGCACATAGACATTCCATGGAGCTTCCAAGGTGGAAAAAAAATCAACATGATTTCTATTATTATTTAAGGTGTGACTTAAATCAGACCAGTTTTACTATGATTATTTAAATCGAACTTTTCCCGTAAAAATAATTCCCAAAATAGTTTTCTTTTTTATTTCCTGTTTGCCTATCACTTGATGCTTTTATGTGCATTTTGTTTTGTGCTTTAATCAAAAAAGTAATCGAGCAAGAAAGATTTACACCGCGCTAAGCACGAGTAAAATGTATTGCTCTTGTGAGGAAATCGGATCGTTTAGCTTTCTTTCTACCTTCCACATCGTTCACCAGTTACCTCACGCACTAGTGCACGCAAATCAGAACGTGAAAAGAAGCCAATGAGGCGTTTTAGCCAACTATAATAATCAAGCCGTTTTTGTATTGGCATGACTGGTGTTACATCAATAAAAGGTTGTTAATTAAACTTTAAATATAGAGTCACTCTTTTCTCCGCAAGGTTTTCAGTGGTCAGACAGATTGATCAATCAAACGACCATGTTTAAAAATGCACGTAGTGATGAAGAGTCACCAATTTTTAATCAGAGATTTAAATCAAATTAACCCGATTTAAATGCAAAAATACTGATTCACTCGACTCGAAACCAATACCATCCTGCTTGCTTGAGAAGTCATGCTAGCACGGTACGTCACAGCGAGAGAAAACTATTTTGGTATCTTCGAGCGCCTCTCATCAAATACGAGACAAATTCACTCTGAAATGCACCGCGTGCATTGAGTGAACGCATTCCTAAACGTATCGTTTTAAAATCCCTTAAATCTACATTCGCACGTGGAATATACGTATCTCGACGAAACGTTATACCTTGCTACAAATCTCCTTAAAAACTAAATTTCCCAGATATAACAGGTCTCTGCTTTTTTCAAGGAGTAGGATTTTCGACGGCGCCGACTGGCGCCACTGAAAATTGTGCAGGATTTTGACAGAATCATGGCGGCGTACAGCGAAAGCATGGACTGAAGGCGCCATATTCTCCCCAAATAAGATCACAATTCTTAGGTCTGTTGGCTCTCGTTGCGTGTAAAATGTTGCGCAAGCTATACATCCTTCCAGCGCGAAAACTGCTGAGTCACTGGGCAGTGGGCGCAGGCGCGGTGTCTGATATTGCACAGAAGAGAGCTACGGCGCATGCCCAGAACGCCTTCCACAGCTAGCCCACTAGAGAAAGGTGGCAGCGCAGAATAGGATTGATCCACGGGTCTTGTTACAGTGGGCGAATGACTGTTTGTTAATAGCAGGTATGTTACTGAACCTCTCGGGTGACGTGGAAGCAAATCCTGGGCCTGTAACTGACGCCATGTTTGCAGAAATGCTCCAAACACAAAAAGATATCCTAAAAAAAATTAACGAAATTCAAGAAAAACAAATTACCTCGGGATGCTAATCTACACGAAGTTACAAAATAGGCTGGACTCTATTGAGGAAAAACTTGAGATTGTCGATGAAACTAGCAACAGGCTTGTCAAAGTAGAGAGCGCAGTTTCCAGTCACGATCTTGAATTGAACTCGCTCTACAGACAAGTTGATGATCTTGAAAATCGGTCGCGTAGAAACAACTTGATTGTGAGAGGGATCAAAGAAGAAACTCTTGAAACTGAGCAGGTTTTACTGAGGCTTGTAAATCATGAAGTATTCGACGGTATACTGAAAGTGAAAATCGATTCCATCGAACGAATTCACAGAATCGGAAAACACACACCTGGTAGAGTTCGACCAATCATATTGAAATTTGCTGACTTCCGAGATAAAATGAAAGTTCTTAATAATTGTTCTGAGCTCAAGGGCACCAACATTAGCATTAATGAAGACTACTCGAAAAGAGTTGTGGAGATTCGGAAAAACTTATGGAACTCTACCGCTGATGAACGAAAGGAGGGAGCAAAAGTAAAGTTAATGTTCGATCAAATAAAGATCAACAATGCCCTCTACGCTTGGAACGAAGTTGCTAATAAAAGATACAAGTGTTTCACTTCACCGAACACACAAGATCAATGACATAATAAAAAGAGCTTCAAACTAATTAACATAAATGCCCGGAGCATCTTAAACAAGATTGACCTTATTGAAAGCATTGTTCTGGAACACGAACCAGACATTATGGTAATTACTGAGACGTGACTTCATAAAGACATTTTAGATAGTGAAGTTACACCAGAAAACTACGGAATAGTTAGAAAAGACGGAGGAGCACGTGGTGGAGGCGCTGCAATTCTAATTAAAAATAATATTACATTTACTGTTTTGGAGGACGCTGAAGCCATTGAGTCAGTATGGATACAGATAAAACTTAACGACCGTGCCGTTGTCCTAGGTGCAGTATACAGGCCACCTAATGCTCCAGTCGACTTCTTATTCAAACTACGCGATTACATGGATTCTGCAATACGGTCTCATAGTATTTTGTTAATGGGGGACTTCAACTTACCAGGAATAAATTGGAATAAACTTACAGCCGGAACAGCGGAAGTGGCTAGTTGTGACCAACTACTGGAACTTGCTTTCTGTTATAACTTAACGCAAGTCGTCACTGGGGAGACACGAGTGTCTTCCACGACCTCGTCCCTACTCGACCTAATCTTTGTTTCCGCCAACCTAAACGATGCTCTGCCAAACTGCGAACTTTACGAGGGAATATCAGATCACAAAATGATAGTCATGACATTAAACGCAAATCTCGGCACACTCAACTGTCCATCGCGTAAAACGTTCCTTAATTTTGAAGCCGCCGACGATGTTAGTATTTTAGACCGCCTTGAAAAGTCATTAGACGATTTTCAGTTGCTCCATCAGACATCTGTCGGTACAGAAGTTTT
Source organism: Ixodes ricinus (assembly GCA_037355805.1). Lineage (NCBI taxonomy): Eukaryota > Metazoa > Arthropoda > Arachnida > Ixodida > Ixodidae > Ixodes > Ixodes ricinus. Next base: position 27,659 of record JAZHYW010037736.1, read on the forward strand.
GTGGGACTATTTTGTTGAAGTCGTTAAACACTGCATTAATCAGTTTGTACCTACTCATACGAAAACGACAAGAAAAAAAAAGTCCTTGGATCACTAGAGATATCATTCAAAGAAAGAGAAGAATAAAGCGTTATCGGAAAACCCTCAAGCATAATCCAAATATCGATAAAAGGGCGCAACTTCACGCCATGAGTCGTGATTTGAAAATGCTTGTGAAAGACTCAAAGAGCAAATTTTATAACGTCACCCTGAAAAAGTTCCTTACTGATGACCCTGCGAAATTTTGGCGTTATGTTAATCCGCGTGCCAAATCGGGAAGCGACTCCGGCAACAGTCAAGAACGCGTTGAAGATTTTAATTCCTTCTTTTCTTCTGTTTTTACGCAAGATAACGAAATTTTACCGGGATTTAAAGATTTCTCTGAGTGTCCTTCAATTGGAGATATTGAAATACACGAAGAAGGAGTGCTAAATTTATTACTTAATATAGACGTTAAGAAAAGTTCTGGTCCCGACGGAATTCCGAATGCATTCTTAAAAAGGTACGGTGAATGGGTTGCTAAGTATCTTACTTTAATTTATCAATCATCCTTAAATGAAGGCCACGTGCCTAAAGCCTGGAAGACTGCCAGAATTATACCTATTCATAAAGGTGGTTCGGAGAGTTGTGTAGAAAATTTCCGCCCCATATCTCTTATTAGTACATGCTCCAAACTCCTCGAACACATCGTTTCTAAACATATGTTGACTTTTCTAAATGACCATAATATACTGTATGAATATCAACACGGTTTCCGCAAAGGTATGTCTACGACAACACAACTTGTTGAGACCGTGCATGATCTTGCTCAATCTATTAACAACCGAAGTCAAACTGATGTAATATTCTTGGACTTTGCAAAAGCATTCGACAAAGTGTCTCATCCTAAATTGTTGCTTAAAATTGATACCATATTTAAGAATCCCATAATTACAAATTGGTTTTCTTCCTATCTTTCTTCGAGAGTTCAGTTTGTCGAGTCTGGAGAATATAAGTCAAGCTTTGCACCTGTCCTTTCGGGAGTTCCACAAGGTAGTGTTCTGGGACCTTTATTATTTTTAATATTTATAGATGACCTCCGCTTTGGGATTTCTGTTCCAATGAAGTTGTTTGCAGACGACTGTGTATTGTATAATAAGATTGAAACCCAACAAGATCAAATAGAACTAAGCAATAACCTCAGCAAAATTAAACAATGGTGTGATGAGTGGCAGATGGTGTTAAATCCTTCAAAAACGGTATTGATGACAGTAACACGAAAAAAGAAATTTTTAAGTTATGATTATTTTTTAGATGGCACTAAACTCCTCCGTGTGGATGAACACAAATACTTAGGATTAGCATTCACGAGTGACCTACGATGGAACACTCACATTGAAAAAGTCTCATCAAAAGCTAACAAGGCACTCTGGTACCTTAGAAGAAACATAGCTAACGCCACACCAGAAATAAAAAATATAGCGTATAAAACATTGGTGAGACCAGTTCTCGAATATGCGAAAATTGTGTGGGACCCATATACAAAAACCAATACTACTACACTCGAAAGGCTTCAGCGTCTTGCAGCTAGATTCATCTTTAGTAAATATAACCGCACAGATTCTCCCACTGATCTATGTTGTCGTGCCGAGCTCCCAGCTCTTGAATTAAGAACAAAGTTTGAACGTATAAAGTTTTTGTTCTTAATTTTTCATGATTTAATTTGCATAAAAAATCTAATTACATGGACATACGCATTGGTGAATCTACAAGGCACCGTCATTCTATGTACATAAGAGAGCCGTCTGTTAGAAACGATTGCTTCAAGTATAGTTTTTTTCCTAGAGCGATTACGGAGTGGAATGCTCTGCCAAGTGGCACTGTCACCCTAACCTCAGTTAATGAGTTTGTTAAAAACGTCGAGAGCATAGTACTTTGCCACACGTCGTAAGTGTTGAACAATCACGATGCTTATCTGGTGTTCTACTCCCACCCTCAGAGTCCATTCCCATCATTTTTTCACTTGTTATGTTGGCGTTAATTTGCATAAGTACTTGAGCACTTCGAATGCTGTGTCATTGCCTGTCTTGTCAGCAAGTCATATAATAGCAGCATCTTTTTTTCCTCGTGCTTTTTGTCGCAGCATGTATTAGTAATATCTGCCGCCGTTCTTCTTTTTTTTTTAATTGTGTATTGTTGTGTGCATGTATGTGAATTACTGCATTGTATTACCCACTCCTGTAAAAGCCCTGTCTAGGGCTGACAGTATCAATAAATAAATAAAAATAAAGTGCAACCCACTTATAACGATAATAAGAAAATCCGAAATTTCAGTCGTTATAACCGATTATCGCTGTATCTGGACTAGAAACTGATCATTTCTAGTCTAGAAACTCCAGAAGCTGATCGTTGTAAGCGGTACATCGTTATATGTGGTATCGTTATAAGTGGGTTGCACTGCATTCGAATGATGTATGTCGGAAGACTTCAATTAAACCTAAAGCAAGCCCCGTATAATATGCAGTGTAGATACCCTTTTAATTCACTGTGGACCAACTCGCCGAAACCCAAGATTTAATGAAAGAGGTAATGATGAACGAACAACGGTGTCTTATTTGTTCTATGTTAATGTCGCCTGTAAGGTTTTTTTTTTTTTTTTTAAAGAATAAATTCATAAAACAAACGGAACGCTTAGTCAGAACCGACTTTTAGGAGAATAACAAAACGAGTTCTTCAATTGCACTCGTCCTCGTTTACGCGTTTAGGCATGGTTTATTTTTCGATCGGTGCCCGAACGCCGATGCGGCCTCCGATTTGCCGCCCCTTTAAAAGTTGCTCCCGCACGTAATCGCGTTGGCTCTCGGTTTCAAAGGAACGCAAGGGGGAAGCTCGCGCAGGGTGCGAATGAGGGCCGGGCTTTTAGGGGGAAAAAGAAACACCTGGCTAGCGTGCAATAAATTTATCGCCATTACCGATATAGAAGGTGATAAGAAGGCGCTCGCGCCATTCCTTTTACAACTGTCAATAGCTAACCGCATTAAGTTATATTCAGGGCAGCGTGTGCCGCGAGCAAGTTGATCGAAGACCCCCACATCGGCACTCCTGTTCGCAGCCGTGTAATGACCTGGTCACACTACAGGCGAGCAACCGAAAACCAACGAACAAACAAACGGCAGACACACCTGGTTGGCTTAGTCGCATCAGCTCTTTGGAGACACCGAGACAATCTTCATCGGTGTCGCTATAATTTTAGGACGTGTTTTGTTATCTCCGGTTAGCGATGCTCGAGCAAACGAAATGTCTGCTGGTATGATGAATAGGGTGTTATTATCGAATAGATGGGCTCGCTCTCAAATCAGCCGGAAAAAACAGGCACCCGCAGGTAACCGCGTTCTAGCGTTCATTAAAGCTATATTTTAGTGGTGCATCTTGCCTCGCTAAGTTGTATGGAGCAACTCTGTTCCATTAAAAAAAAAACCAGACCAACCTGGAGGTTTCTAACTGTGGACTCCGACGCAGACGGTTATACTAACGCAGATGACCGAATTAACCGAGGGTTGTGCATGTGGCACGATATCCGGACAGGCACAGTGAGCAGACTATGGCATTGGTCGAACGCAGACGAAGCCGCGACGTCGTCTCTTCATAAAAAAATAAGGCCGGTTGTTGTTCTCTTCTTGTCATTGGTCAATACACTTTTATGTACAGCCTTCAGGTACCGTTGACACCTTGTTGCTGGTATCTGTAGTAGACCCGTGTGGCACAACGCGCTGAAAGTAAAGTCTAGCAACAGCGGTTTTTCTAACAAATAACAACATCATTACTTCGATTACAGGAACCAGTGACATATTTAAGTTAATTTTAACCGAGTAACCCGTAACGGTATCTAGTTACTTTTACTATATTTTATTAAGGAACACGTACAACTCTAACTTCAGCAAGAATCGTGCTCAATTTGCAGTATAATTCAGCAATACTAGGAGACAAGCGCAGTCATCAACCGCTCCTTTTTTTATTGTTTTAAGGAAGCATTTTTATTAAGGGCTGGTTCACACACTTGGGTCTGCTTACGACCGTGTGCCTTAAAGCCTCTTAAAATATCTTGCAACGAGAGAAGACACTGCATGGTGGCATCTATTAGATAGCCTTGGAACACTTGCAGTTTCCGCATACTGTATTTTCTATTTTTTCGTGCCTCGCTCCTTTTTTTTTTTTGCTTTAAAACTGTTGACAGTGTTTTAAACAAGCATTTCTTATAGATAGCGCGTATATCCTATCTCGCGAATGCCGCATAACCTTCGCTCTAGTGACATGCAGTTCCAGGGTCACCTCATAGATGGCGCCAGCGTGCCGGTGTCTTCTCTTGTCTTCAGAGGTCGCAAAAAGTCAGTCGTAAGCCAACGCAAGAGTGTGAACGCGGCCTCAATTGTTTCCGCTGCTCCCCCGCAAGCGTGAAAGCAAACAAGTCAGTGGCACCTGCCCACAAAAAGCAGCAGTCTGTACAATGCACAGTGGTCCGATACGCATTGGGCAAAGCCCACAAAAGCAACATTTCGCCTAATGTCCAACGCACCGAGACGCATTGTGCATTAAACAAAATATTGTTTTTCTGGATTTTATATTAAAAACAAAATACGGTGGCACTGATTAATGCTTTTTCCTTTTCTTGAGATCACAACATTGACGGATTTGTACTGCGTGGCCCGGTAACGCCATTTTCCTCTAAGAATTTGAAGTCTGGAGCTTCTTTTAAGGTTCTTATGTCGCTACAGACAATGGGTCGTTTGTTTAACTTTTCAGACCTTTTGTTTCGTCGTTTAGTGGTGCATTTGTGTTTTCTGCGACTGTGTCTGTGTTTTCTGCTTCACGTCGGCCCCTCTTACATAAAACGTAGCAAAAAGAAGTGCCATGTTCCTTGTGACATTTGGTGATGAGTCTCAAAGGAGCTTTCTCTTTGAACGAACTTACTCCGCGAGCGAACTTATTCTTTGAACGAACTTTTTCTTTAAGGAACTTACTTTTTGAGCGAACCGGCCACGGCTTGAAAGAACCTAACTAATCCTTGGACGAACTAATGTCTCAAGGGTGTATGGAGGAACGCCATGCAGTTAGTTTTAGTAACGCTCAGATATCAAGTCTGTACATCGTCGGATTTTGAAGCCTTGCTAAGGCTTTCCCATAGTGGCCAAACTAAATTAGGTAGCTCGGTTACTTCGAAACGTGCATCTACACTGCGGAACGCGGTCAGCGAGATTATCGTATCGGCGCTTCTCTATATTTTATTATGACAGAATATTGAGGAGCACCAAAGTTTACAGTTTCGCTCCGTTCCCTGAAGGAGCACTTTGCACTTTGCACCGCACGTAGTATTTTTGATGACAGCATTTCAATATGCCCTTGCCAGAATTCAGTACTTCTGGTGGCTCATAAAGAGGTTTCACTTTCGACAAAGTGATGGCTGTCATAAAACTGTATTTCATCGGGCACCGTCGCTTCCGCGCGTTAATGACAGACGAAAAACAGTTCTTCAATCACTTCCTAATTATTTCTTGATTTGTTTCAGTGCCGATGACGCGAGCATAATAACTGACCAGTACAAAGCGGCAACACCTATGCCACTTGCTTAAATGTCCGTCATCGAAAGGTTCCTAAGCTAAACTTGCGGAAAATAGGTTAATTAGACCGCACTCAGAAATAAAGCTTACGCATCCGTTGTATCGAATTCGTGCGTCGTGTTGCATTGACGTCTTGAACATGTACAGGCCTCATATTGTTTTTCTGTTTTGTTTCGGAGGGTCTTTTTGGCACCTACCCATCTTCCACTTGGTAGCATCTTCAACTTCTTCCATCATCAGCCTCAAGATGGCCGCCATTAGTTCGACACAGATGCCATACACTGAGATGATGACAGTGATCAAAGTTGCCAGATTGAAACCCGAAAAGGGTCTATTTCTAAATTTAAAACTAAAGAGAAGCCGACGATCGCTTGTTCGCTCTAACGATTCCGCCGCACTCTGTACCAAAGAGTATCGAGTTCGTGTTGTGTTTGCTCACCTTGTAAGCGAAGCGCAGTTCCCAGACGCTCTTGGACTCGGTGATGCAGTCACCCCTGGTGACTTGCGGGTGACCCTGCCTCACTCCCGGAGGCAGCATGGCGACTGAGGCGGTCTGTCGACCCCTCGTCGGACTTAGGGCTGCCCTCCTTCCCAGCCCGGGTTCCAAGTAGACTCCTGCAAGGACAAGAAGAAGGAAACAACGGAACCTTAGACAAACCCAGACTTGTAGTACGTCACCCATTACAAGGAATCAAATCACTCGTAATCGATTACTTTTTGGGTGATTTTGTAAACATTTGAATACATTTATCAGGAAGTAATCACGGGAGTAATCTGAATACTTTTGGAAGTACTAAATTTACTTGCCACCCTAACTAGTTTGTTTCCTCCCCTTCTTGGTGGCGCCATACTTGTTCCTACCAGTTTCCCACCAAGGGATCTTTAAACCACGTCTCCGACAGGGGGTCGATTTACCAAAATCGGTGGATTGAGGCAATAAGTAGGTCACAGTTCGGCGAATCTAATCCAGTAATGGACAGTATCGAAGACCCGTTTGAAACCGGCAGAAATATCTGTCGTTCTGAAAATCTGAAGTAATGGAAAAACTAACGATTACTTTTTCAAGTGACGGACAATCACTTTTCCTCTCAAGTAATCAAGTATGCTAATTGAATACTTTTAACCAAAAGTAAATGTAACCGATTCCTATTGTTGTTGTTGTTTTTTTTCTTTTTTTTTTTGTAACGAGTACGAGACTGGACAAACCGAGTCACCTTTTTTCGCTGCTGGCAATGTATCACAAAGCGGCAAACAGGGAACCCCTAAACGATTCGCGCTATATCCTTATTGTAAAGGTGCCTCTAAAAGACGGCTAATTGATCACTACAATATACCAGTCGCACTAAAACTGGCACAGCTAACCGAACTCAATCCCGATGCACATTTTTTTTTATATTGCGATTACAATGTATTCGAATACTTTCATGGTGGGTCGACCCATAGCACGTTGACGCGTCATTAAACTCTACTTCCAATGCCATCTTAACGAGCTTAGACCTATGGAAGGGGAAAGATAAAGTTTTATGACATTGCACAATGAGAGTGTTGGTCAACAGGAAAGAAGTGCATAGAGCATGACCGTTGACAAAGCTTTCGACTTTCCACGGGATGTATTTTTGGAAGCGCGCGAACTGAAATCTTTTGAAAAGCAACGTTTGTTGAGCGAGCGTCTAGACAGCAATTAGTAATTTCGCCTCACTATACCCAACGTTGACTATACCGTCGGAAGACTGCACTATATATATAGACCATTACAGCGCGGGCGCCGCCATCTTGAATCAAGGAACTTGAGGTATGCGGAAAAACATCGTTCTCCTCTCTCCACATCACTGGGAGAAGCTCACGTTTTAATCGCGAATGTTTATCATTCTTGTTTTGCCTTTTCTATATTATATTACTTGTTCCAAGTTGTGATGCCCTGTTTTTTTTTATTTTCTTTTTTAATGCGAAAGCATTAACTGTCTCATTGAGCGAACCGGCGTTATCTGAGGGTGGCCGGGGTTATCATTGTCTGTAGCAGCGATAAGCGGCACCTAAATTCCCATTGGCTGAGCAAAACGGCTCCTAAATTCCGTCTGTAGCAGCGAAAAATGGCACCTAAATTCCCCTGAGGGAAACGGGACCTAAATTCTCATTGGCTGCGACGCGTCATGTGGCTCCATAGCAACGGCGTCATCGTTGCTGAGGCCAGCCGAACTGCTGGCGGCGCAGCGGGAGCGAGGGGACGCGGGTATGCGCTGGCCTGACGTTAGGCCTAACGTTACGCTTTAGAGTTCTAACGTCGTCAACCGGTACCCGCAGCTAGGGCGATGATGATGATGAGAGGACACGTGATTTCAGCACGCGCCGCGCCGAGCTTCGCACTCCCGCCGCTGCCTCACCCAGCGGCGCAGCAGTCACCAGCGAGCCAGGGATGCTTTCGCATTCACAACTCATAAGAAGTGTTTAGGTGTCCTCGAAATTCTTTTATATCGCATACCTGATTTGCGTGGTTGAAGACGAGGGTAAACAAAAAAAGGTGTATAGACCGTTTACAAAAGTGCACGTCAATTTAGTCGCTCGTCCGCCGGCTATCTCACGCAGCCATATTTTGGGCATGCCCTCTGGATTGGACATGGACACGAGGGCTGTGTCACAGTAAGGCGATAACTCGTGTTCAATCACGGGTTTCTTGCTGGAATTGAGGCCAAAATTTGGCGACTGACCGTGTTGCTTGATGTGGTTCTGAAAAGGTGCCATTGCGGAGCAATTCGACGGATGCAGTAGAACCGCTAAACCCCGCAGTGACTGCGAAAGGAATGCAGGTTACCACAGCATGGGTACACCACCGGTCGTAACCTAAAGAGGCCAGGCCTCTAAACCAGACTCGTGACCTTGAGGGCCACTGGACAGACGCAGGGTACGGCAAAGTGCCCCAGTCCAAGTTTCCCATCTAACCTAAAAAAACGCGTATATTACATTACACTGCGGCCTCCGAGAAACGGGTCAGCACTGGCGCTAATAATAGCAATATACCAAAAGAAGGCAAAGTGCAATCATGCCGACTCTGTCTCTTAGAACCGAAACACTTCGGAGCTGCTATAGCGGGCGCGAACGCGAAACAAGACGCGGTTCGGCGACCATCAACAAAGACGCCCTTCGAGGACCACGAAGAGTTCTTTTGAAATAAAAGACAGAGGGCAGCACCCCGCCAGGCCTCGAAGGAATTCCATCGCTTTAGAAGCCGTACGCCATCGCGATGCTTGGATGATTCCAGGAAGCGACTTATTTACAATGGAACTCGACCGCACGCATCCATCATGGTCAGATAAACGCTGGACAGTGCCTCTAAAGAAATATCTAAAAAAAACGAAATGAAAAGATATACGGTGCACTCAAAAAGACAGAAAGACAGATCTTTTAAGCTGTGCCCAAAGGACGCAGCGTAATTCGTGACCTCTGCCTTAACCTTAAGACTTCTAAAAACGTGGACGTAGTCTGACCGGTTCAGCACTGCAGTGGGTGTGCTGGTGCCTGAGCGCGAGTTTCCACGAAGCATGCTCAGGATACAAAACGCTGACCCAAACGGAAGGACATAGCAAGCTTATGTATGTGTAAAACTAAAATGTGTGGAAAGCTACCCACGACATAAATTTGGACGCGATACTAAATACATTTGATGCTCAAAAATCAAGGGCATGACAAATCGTGGAGCGACTTTATCAATGTCTGAAGGAAGCCTGAATAAATGTAAGTACGCTGAGGATTTACAGTCCAGGGTCTTACGTGGATATATCTTCATATTTGTTTTCTAAAAGCATTACGAGCAACCGGCATCAGAAAACACCTAAATCATGAAGGCATTCTTGTAGTACCCGTATTATGAATAGATAAATCAGTTAGCCCGGGTTTACGAAGATATATCTGAGCTACCATCGGCATTATTACGGGGCATGTTAACTTTAATTAAATAGTACCGCGCCTGGTGTAATCCTAAAGTATAGGTAATAACAATATGCCTACGCATTAAGCTGATACGTTCGGCGAGTCAAGCTGCATTAATTCGATTCAACATATAATCTATAGTAAGGCGTAAGCGGTGTGAAATTTAACGTTATAAATATCACCTGAACAAATCACTAAAAAAGAACATCTATATATCGAAAACGAAAATTCAAAGAGAGTTGCTTGGCAAGGTATTTCGCACAATTCACGCGGTCTGCAACAATATTAAAAACAAAAACAATAATAAAAGCTGCGGACATCCCGACGCAGCAAAAACTTACAATCCACCATTACCCAACAAATTTAACCAAATGAAAAAGTTCATCTCCGCTTTCGCTGAATACTTGCCGGCTTTCCAAGTCCTCAATCCCCTCCCTTTCTTTTCTACATCCATAATCTTTTCCCCTAATCCCCTGTATTTCGCGGTAGAGTTCGGCTGCAATCGAGCGATGCGTCACATTTTGCGCGCCGCTCAATCTTCGTCGCCATTAATCTCCATGAATCTCTATCCATCTTCGAGCCCATCCCAGCCGCTCCCGCGAACATTCCGCAATACTAAATCCGCGGCAGATTAGAACAACGCCGGCGATTTTTTGTACTCAAGGGTTCCTCCAATATTGGGTTCTCTCAATCAATATACACAGTGCACCAGCTGTAGGCTAAACCATGCAAGATGCAAACGATCGGAATTGGAAGTATTGAAAACCTTATAGTTCCCACGTAGAAAAGAACAACGTAATTCTATCAAATTTAACGTTGTTCTGGCAACTATAGGAATGCGGGACGAACACAAGAAAAAGACACAGAAGAAGAAGTGAGAGAGTTAAGCGTTAGAAGTGAGAGTACAATTGTTGTACAGATCGCGAATGTGACCGTTTTCAGAATGAAACCGCCTGCAGCGGTTTCATGCACAGCCGTTACACGGTTGGTGTTTATGAACCGAAATATTATCTGGAATGCTCGTTTTGCTATACAACGATTGTCGCAATGATTTTTTGTACCGAGACTATGCGTTTGAGCGGCAATTAAAACCAACTATCATGGGAGGTCGATGCCGTGTATCACAACTGCGTGATGCACGTAAAAAGAACGCAAGGCTAGCAGCCGTAGTGCACCAGCTAAATGTGACCCCTTCTCCATAGCGTGAACTGGTGTCGCCATAACATGGTAGACTGACATCACGCTGTCTAAGCATCTAACATCCGATTTTGCTTTCGGCCAGACCTCCGCTCCGCCTAAAGATGACGCTTGCGGCGTCTACAGGCCGGGGTAAAAATAAATCATATTTTCTTGAATCAAATAAATCAGAAATATTTGAATTATATCGGGTTAATTCGAATTAAATCACGGTAGCTATACAAAATAACGATTCTTAATCACTACACGTATTTTCAAAACATGGCAGACTGACTGACCAATTTGTCCCTATTACTAAAAACAATGCGGAAGAAAGAATTACAGTTAATTTAAAGTACAGTTTAATTGGACCCTTTTTTTAGTGAACCCCGCCATACATTAAACATTAATAGCTTGGTTATTTTAGTTGGGAAAAGAAAGCTTTAACTGTTCTTTTTTTTTCCTTATTTTCTTGCAATAGAACATAACTTTTCTAGTTTTCATTTCCCTCTTTGGCATTCTTATTTACTTGCAATAAGACCTTGACTTGACTGACGAATGAAGTGCAAGGTAGAAAGATAACCTTACGTGGCGATTTGCTTTCTGGTCGTGTAAAACCTGGTATAAATCTGTCTTGGTTGATGGTTCTTTGAGTTAAATACAAAGAAAATGCATATAAAAGGAGTACAACGATACACAAGCGTTAAACAATAAATATTCGTAGTGTTATATTTTCGAGAAAGGTTTAAGTTAAATCATCATAGTCTCATCTAAACCATGCTGTAATTTACCTCGATTTTTATTCTCCACCCTGCTACAAGTCTTTCTGCCAAGCTCTCCACTCCAATTGTCAATTTTTTTTTTTTTTAAGAAGAAGTATAGGCGAATGATTTATCGATGTCTTCACGGTCAAGTGCGTGCGCCTCGCCTAAGGACGGTGCCTGCGGTGGCGAAAAGACCTTCCGTGAAGCTCCACGCGAAGCTTTGCCGCCAATTTTCCTTAAATGAGAAATCAACTGTACGACTCTAGATGTCTTCGAATACATCTTGCCTAAAGATTACGATGATTGTGGCGACAAGTACTTCTGCCTAGCTCTCCGCTAACTTTGTCCGCCATGTTTCATTAAAAAAAAAAGAAAAAAAAAGATATCTACTGGATGACCCTAGATGTCTTCGAGTAGACATATATAGGGCTTCGACGGGGCAGACAATCTAAGCTTCGCGGCGTCATTTTCTTCCTATTCTTAACCGCAAGACAAGACGGGACGACCCTAACATAATGCAATGTATACCAAGAAACAGAGAAACTATAACAAACAACGCGAAGACACGCCGAGGCCCCACCGAACCATTGTTCCTGCCTGCTGCGACTTTTATAACCTTGCACGTGTGAATGGGGTTATGGTTACGCGCGGGCACGCATGCGCAGTAGAGGCCACCAAGGTCAACATCGTACGCAGCGTACACGGTCACACCCATGGCGCCACATCGCGTAATGAACGTCTCCGAGAAACCGCCTTCGTTGTAAAAGAAACAAAAATACAGCACCCAGAACGCGAACTGCGTCAGCAAACGATAGCGTCTGGTGGCTATATCCAACCACCAAAGATCGCTGTTATTGCTGTATGTATACCTTATGGTAGTGCGTTCAGGATTCCAGCCATTCTATTGTTGTGACAGCTCCTAATCGGTTAGTTCGGTGGAGAATTGTGACGAAACGGCGCTATCTCTTCGAGTAATTCGGTCGTTCACCTCAGCAACCAAGTGCGTGAGTGCGTTTATTGAAGCAATGATATGTGCATTGCGGTAAGGCGTGAAAGGGGCTTGTTGTCACATTGCTGAACAGTGAAACAGCACCAAAAAAACGAAAAGTGAAAAAAACAGCCAGTAACCAAAGGCTCACTAGATCGTGCTCAGTGTTTTTTTTTTTTATCATAGCCTTCTTTGTGGGTTACCCTCTCTTGTCTGATGCCCCAAGGTAATTCATGGAAAATAAATTATTATAGTGACGCTGCTGCTGGTGCCGATGATGATGATGGGCATGGTTGGAATTTAGGTTTTCAAGCTTTAAAACTTTTACCAGCGAGACAATGTTTTGTGTTTCTTTTTTAACTATGCGTGAAAAATAATTAAGGAACTATATAAGCGGGAAAATTTTTATCATCCATATTTAGCGGTATGTCAACCAAAACATTACGTGAGGTTTCTGAATAGAAGCCACGTTACTTTTGGGGTGCGTCGAGCTATACGACCACCGCGGTGTTACAATGTACTCCTTTGAACTAAATAAAATTCAAAACACCACAATTTATTACATGCAAAGCACTTTAAAGGACTAATGGCTAAAATATGCTGCGCAATGTCGTTTAAACGATATACTTTTTTTCGCTTTTCAAGTTGATATGCCTTTTGAAATCTTGAATATAGGCTTTGAAATTCGGCTAGCGTTCCTGATTGCGTTTTGGTGCTCGCGAATTTGTAGCAACACCAAACTTTTACTACTTGTGTTATCAATAAGATTTGGCAACACAACTGGCTAGGCTCAGAAACCTCAATAATACCAGATAAAACAGCAGAGACAGATGAAAAAAAGGGAGCGAGATAAAAGGTAAAATATATCCGCGTTTAATATAGGCGTGAACACGACGGTAATTCCACAAAAACCGTGTCGTGCTACGTAGTTCGTCCGAATGCTTGCCCCTGGCCCATTACCACGACTCAGAGCTCTCCAGACTCGCGTTCGCGATACATTTAGAGCCAAAATTGCCGGCACGTCATACAAAAAAAAAAAAAAAAAACTAACAGGAGGCAGGAAAAAAAAGTATTTGTGCAAACATAATTTATTTTAAAATGACGCACGGATGTTTGCAATCCATCACGGTGGAGAGTCAAAGCGGTCAAAGCAGCACTCGAGCCGAACGGTATTAAACAAATAAGAATAAAAAACTTAAAAAAAAAAAAACTTAAAAGATGTCGCGAGTAATCGAAGGCAGCCAACCAGGCGGCTTCCTCAAAGCCGCCGATGGATCACCGAAGTTAAGAGCCAATCCAAGGACGATGTCAGCGAAAGAAGTACACAGGCGAGTGCCAACACAAGCCACGAAGAAAGGCAAAGCCGAAGACAAAGCCAAAAGCAACACATACAAGCAAATGCGGTCGCACTTCAAAGTGCAGGATCGCAGCGCATTCACAGTGCGTGATTGGTTTGGTCGGTACCAGCGAACGGATAGAGTCGGTGAGCACCATGACGATGCACTTTTGGAGCCGGATGATTGAAGCGCCGCCTGCTGTCGAACCCAAGGAAAACACAGTATATATAGTCGCAAGATAGAGACTGTCGAACGTGCATAGTTCCCAACGAGGTAGTTTATCCCTAGAGGGATAAACTGGCGGCTGAAGAAAGCGAGACATGTACAAATTGCTCAAAAAAGGTAGTTAAGTTAAAGTTACTGAGTATCGTCTGCCAAAAAGTAATTGAGAGTAGAGTAGAAATTACGCATTTTAATAGTAATTGAGTAAACTACTAACTACTGTAAAGAAGTAGCGAGTTACTTTGAAGTTACTTTCAAGAAGTTACCTTTTATATCTTTGTGGTAACAAAATGAACAGCAGTTTTTTTATCAATGAAAAAAATGCCTGCGAGCCTAGAATAAATGCAGTCTATTTATAGCTTGCGTTTTCACCAAAATAGTTTATTCGCTCGCAGAAGCAATTGACTTTCAAAGTTCTTGATAGGAGAGTTTTCCCCTTTTTATTCTAAAGACGTCCCCAGCCAAGTCGACGATCCACCGAAGCGCTGGATGAAACGGCACGCCGTTGAGATTTGAGAAACGAAGGCTGTGCAGTGTCGGGTAAGCCGAGTGTCGGCATCTTAGGTGTCCATGACGAAACATGTGAGGTTTGCCTCGGGTAGAGGGTCTTTTACAACAAGCTTTCCTCCTTTTTTCTTTTTTCTTCGGCAAGTTGAGATTGCTATGACTGGCCCCTCTTTATTCCGACGACGTTTTGAGAGTACGCTGAGCGAGTAGCACCTGACCGTCAAGGGTTCAAGTCTCGCTCCACGAAGATGAGATCATCCGGACGACTGCGCATCTCGTTGTAGGTTCTAGTGCTACGCTACTGAAAAAAAAAGTTTTGGTTTAACAGAAGATGAACCGAAGTATACTTCGCCGCTGACGCCGAGTCCAACAAAGGATCTCCGAAGGGTAACTCGCAATCCTTGCCGGCGACTACAATATTCTAGAAAAAATCGTAAGGATGCAGGCGAGCTGGTGAATATTAACCATGTTGAATTAACCTGAGACTGGGGTAGAAAAGAAACATCAAAACGTAGAAGGGACAGAAAATAGACAGGACGACGTCTCGAGACGTCGTCTGGCTCTACAAAGGCGTATGCGCTGACGACGAGGCGACCATTGGAACAGGCGCCCAGCTGCGAGGTCATTCCAGTGGCATCTCCCGTGGAACCTACCACTTGAGTCAGAACTCACTAAAGACAGACAACACGAAAACAATAACAGCCCTCGAGTGTCCCCGTCCTTCACGGTTGCAGCTGGAAACGCAGCGCCTGCCGTTGCATTACCGGATTAGGTCCATACCCGACCAATGCTTGTTAAGCATCTCTTCCTGCGTTTCGTGCGCGTCGGTGTTATGTTTTGTGCTTCGCTCGATCGCCACCTTGGCACAAAGGACGTTTTCCCGAACAAAGGGGGCCCCTTGTTCGGGAATGCCACTTTCATCTGCCGGCGTCTCACATTAAATTCTGCGCTCAAACTTTCGTGATGAGCAAAATTAGCACTAGATTTCGAAAGTAGTTAGTAATTTGAGTAGAAGTTACCCTGAAAAAAGTAGTTAAATAAAACTACTAATTACCCAAATGCAGTTGTAATTGAAAGTTACCAAGTTACTCGAAAAGTAGTTAAACTACAGTAGTTTGAGTGAGAGTAGTTGAACTACGTACAAGTCACAGCTGAAAGTGACCCCCATGCAAGTGGCCGCCGCCATGTTGCACATTGCTGACCATTAGACACGTGACCTTAGTTTTACGTCTAGAATTTAACCAAGTACCGCGCACTAATATTTGCCTTTTGATATTTAATAACAGTACTGACGAGATAAGTTACGTTTCGTTGGTTTTAAGTCCAAAATGTGATTCTACGACAAAAACTCGGGCAGCTTCGCAATGCCTCCGCTAGATGCCGTCAGACGCTGTGGTGTATTTTTGAGTTTTTATCGGTGCTAGACACTGACCTCTAGGGTTAACAGTATCGAAAAAATAGTTTATCGCGTTTTTTGACAGCGATCGCAATACAAACCTCGGCTCAGTTTTGGCGTAAAAGCCTCAGGGTTTGGTACGGTCACGTGTCTAGTGGTAAAAATTGTACAACATGGCGGCAGCCAAGGGGGGAGGGGGGGGTCACGTTTGCCTAGTGAACCGGATACCAGTTTATCGCTCTAAGTCCCTCTACCTCGTTGACAGTTCCAGAACTACTCCAAGGTTGCAAAGGGGCACACACCCTTCGAGCGCTTATCATCCGGGCATAAATTGCCGAGTCACGAGGCTCGTGATGCATATGCGCGGCGTCTGATAAGCCTCAGGAGGGAGCCGTACAGCGCATTCCTAGAACGCGTCCCATAGCCAAAAATCGCCTTCTGCGCGCTGCCATCTTTGTCTGCTGGGCTGTGAAACGCCTTCTGAGCATGCGCCGTTGCTCTGCAGTGCGGTATATCAGACGCTGCACATACGTCTACAGCCCAGTGACTCAGCATTTTCTCGCCCGGGTGGTCAGCCATGCAAAGGTTTATTTGCGACTCCAGCGAACTATAGGGGGCAGCATGGTCAGGCAAAATGGCGGACGAAAGGAGGTCGTTTTTGTCGTTCAGCACGCGGACCACCGTGAATTTCTTGCAGTGCAGCGTAAAATCGGTGTTACATATGAAAAGCAAAGCGATTTTTCGACGGTAGAAACCTTCTTCTAGTCAGTGTGTAGGAATGACACGGCGGAAGCATAAAAATAATTACTGGAAACGATATTTGTTTCCATCTCCCTACGAGAACCAAGCAGCGATAGCAGACGACAGAGTCGAAACGACATCTTCTCTTGAGCTTCTCGGCGTTGCCGCTACGCAGCGTCAATTTCGCTGGAGTCGCCAATAGACGAAGATGGTAGAATGCAGAAGGCGATTGTACTCCATTTCAACTTTGAGTACAGACGCAGCCGACGCTACGAGGTAATGGGACCGGTCAAGCAGTGCCAAAAGCGCGACTCTTTAGGCCTTTCCTATTTATGATTGGTCCAGCGGTGATAGACCACGTATCGAGACATAACGAACATCATGATGGTGCACTTTTGATGCTGTCTGATTGGTCCCATCAGCTCGTAGCGAGGGCCGCGTCTGGACCACGTTGTAAGATACATATAGGCGTGAACACCGCGTGCGTCGCAGCTGTCAGATAAAGTCCCCTCTCCGCTTGGTTGCAAGAGACGCCACCAGAGGGCTCCTCGGTATGCGGGTACTGGCCGCCTGCCGCAGCCCAATTTCCCATGTTTCCTGTGGGAGACACGCTTCTTTTTGAAGCCGTTTTGTGGGTGCTCCACGTCATCTAGAACGTGGCACTTGTGTCGCTTAGACGCTCCTTCGCCATTGACCCTAGTTTCGTGCCTCAACGGCGGCAATAACAGATTTATGAACGCGTTGAAGAGAAGAGATCACTGGAGCGGTGTTCAAGTCAGCGTCCGCCAAGGTCTGAGCAGACGCTCCCAGCGGAAGGAACGCTCGCCCGCCATGGGAACGAGACACTTATTAATACGTTAGGATTAGTACCGAAATGAGAGGGAAAAGCTGACGCCGTCACGAAGCCAAAAAGAGGCCACGAAAAATAGAGGAAGCTAAAGAGAAAGTCGAAAGGGAAAGCCAAAACAGAAAAGTGAAGGGGTCAGCGTTAGCGTTTCCCAAAGGGCGACGGAGTATTTTGGAATAGGCTCTGGACCAACGCGCGGCTCTGACGTCACACCGCTGCGGTGGCGCTGCTGTCGGCATGGCGCATGCGCAGAAGCTTCCCCTCACGCGAATGGTTTCTGCGCACGTGCAGTGTCCACCATCTGGTGCGGGCAAACACGCCAGCTTGTGCGTAAACAGGGCGTTGGCATAGAGAATGCGGCTTACCTGCGACAATTGGAAACGTCTACCGCGCGACTTTACGAAGGAAAACAAAAATAGGTTGCATTTGGGACGCTTGGGAGAATTCTGGACACGTAGTGTGGGACGCGTTTCTTGTAAACATTATAGTGGTTGCTGTTCGACCCGCCGCCGTAATGTCCCTTTAATTGTTCGCTGAATCGACCCCAATGTCGACTCGGCGTTTCGTGCGCGGACACACACAAAGATTAGCCTCCAATGCCGTTCCGTGCCGGGCCGTACCAGCAGCAAATGTGGGGATAAAGTACACACACACATACACATAAGGACCTATGGACCGAGATTATTAAATGCAGTACTGAATGACGGATGGGCGTCCTCCAAATGTCAGTATGAAGGCACGACTGGCAAAAAAGAAAAGAGATCCGAACGGGTATATACACGTGGGGAAGCGAAAGACAACAGGCCTCGGTGCACCACTCAAAACAAACATTCGGTTATAAAGGGACAAACACAAGCGTCGTGGCATCTTTGATCAAGCTACACCACCCCGTTTAGCAGGGACCGTTCTCAGAAAGCGAAACGCACAATCCATCATGATCACCATGTAAAGAAAAAGAAAACACGCAAAAGTAATGAAAAAAATGTTTAAAAAAAGACGAAAAAAAAACACACGATTGAAATGAAACGAAAGTCAATCTCGTGCAGCTTTGCGTTTTCGTGGCGGTCGACTGATGCTATACCCACGCCCGGTGTAATGGCTGGGGCGTACCGTCAATGACAACCAGGCTTTCCCTCTCGCCGATGATGGTGAAGGAGAAGGTATACCATTAAGGTAGGCCTCACTATACTCCATTTCGCATTACGTTCGGAAGAAGCCGACGCTACAATTCAAGGAAGCCAATCAAGTAGAGCCGAAATTGTATCGTCGGGGCGCCCGGAACTGTTCTCCATTCACGCCCAAAAAATAAATAAATAAATAAATATATATTATACAGGGTGTCACAAAAAAAAAATTACAAATTCTTTTTTACCGCAAAAATAAACTAGGCATTGCCGAACGCTCATTCTCCGCCCAAAGGTAGCGCCAGAGGTCACAACCAGGTGCCAAAGTTTCAGCCCGATCCGATACCTTATTCAAAAGTTATAAGTGATTTTCTGAAAATTTCAATGGGAAAATGGCGGCCGACGGAGTTTTCGAATACATGGGGCTCTATGGCACCAGAAACCGAAAACGGGCGAAAATAATTCCGCTGGATCGCGACATAACGGTTGCTGTCAGACGTCGCTGGCCCCTTTGGGAAACATACTCGAGGTAAAGCGTATGCGGAGAGCAAATCGTGACGGGTTAAAGTGACGTATTAAACTGAATCCGAAAGGCATGGATTTCCTGACTACCTCCTTGTGTCCGAGTTTGCTTCAAGACCTCGCCACGACAGTTTGGTGAAGTGAACGGAGAAGCTGAGAATCAGCGATGTCGTTTGGAGTAGCTACGTATAGTGAGCAAGGCCTCGCTTAGAGCGCGGGTGACACGATCTATAGTCGGTGACAGGTCAAGAACAAAGTGGAAGCTCCTCCCAGCCCTTTCCACTTCAGCGGAGTGAACGGTGGAGAGGAGGTCGTCTCCTCCAGCGTTCGCACTACTAAAGTGGAAAGAGGTGGGAGGAGCCGACTCGTTCTTGACTGCACCGACTATGGAAGGATTGTCGTGGAACGTTTTGAAGAAACAGAAAAGCAAGGATGAAGATGTCAGAACGCGTAGTTGTTTCTTTGGCACGCAAAGCAAACTGAACCTTGTGAATATGTATGCACAGAGCTGTCCGCTCACCCTTGAGAGTGGAGATGGTGGTTTAGCTATAGAGCGGCACAACTGCTTACCTCGTGTACGAAGTGCCTCACCCCTGGTTGTTTACTGACTTTTACAAATACCAGAACGGTTATTAATGTGTTAGCGGTACTACGTGCGCGTGACAGGGGAAAGCCGACGGCATCCGTCTGTGGACAAAACAGTGGAAAGGGAAGCGCGTCGCGTAGAAAGGAGGAGAGGAGGACAAAGGCGAGGAGGAGGTGACGTCACAGGGCGGAAGCCAATGGCGCGCGCGGATGCTGGGGCGAGTTTGAATTGGCGGGTGAGCGGAGCGCGTATGCCTCGGTTTGTGCTACAAAATGGAGTGGGAACCAACTACTAGTGCTGAATTTTGAAAACTTAACTTTGGTTTATAGTTTAGAATTGCTGCGATGCTTCGAGTCGAAGAACTATGCTGTTGAGCAACTGGTTGACTTATTTGAGTAAATAAATCCTCGTACAAACGCGCCTTTTTTGAGTGCGCGTAGTTAAATGAAGCCGAGACAACTAAAATATAATACGATAGCCCAGGGAAAAAGAAAAATGATTACGTTGCGATCAAAAGATGGCGCTGCCATCTCTTGCCTTTCAATCGGCGGCAGAAATAATAAAAAGGCGGAAATAATTACCGGAGATAGGAGGGCATTATCCTGACAGAAGCTTGACAAATAAAAGCAAACATAAAATTAAACAAAACAAAAAAGCACTTTCTCTATTACGCGACATCTTTTTTGCTTGGCACGCATTAATTTCAGTCTTCTTTTGACTCAAGCGCTTGTCGAAAACGAAACTGACGCCTCAGGGCAGAAACGAACCAGACAGTATAAGGCGTCCGTGAGACAGGCGTAGTTTCGTAGCTTAATTTTACTTTATATTTTTCCCCGCCAAAATTTATCGCAGGCAAACCGCCCTCTTTCATCTTCACGCAAACACGCGATGGTAATCTCGGCGTAATAAGAAAAAAATATACGAAACTCGCGCGCGCGTACAACATAGGCATGCACACAAGCGAACGATAAAAACAAACACGAGTAAGAACACACTCACGGACGCAGGGAGGGAGGAGGCGAAAGTTTAAAAGGCAGCATTCCATAGCCCTTAACGTGGGGCCCCTAATAAAGCACCGAAGACTTTTTGTTTTTCCCCCGTGCTAAGCCTAACCTGCCCGCTGAGCAGCTACGCCTAACCCAAAATCCACTTACGCCCAGCCGTTGCATCGGAAGCTTCAGACATGGTCAGTTTCGTAAGGCGCGGAGAGGTCGAAAAACCCGGCGCGTGCTGCTACGAAAGAGGAGAGGCCAAAAAAAGAAAAAAAGAAGAAAAAAGATCTAGAGTCGTTAGATAAGTCCATCGCTTCATAGATGTGCCGATGTTTGCGCGTCTTCGCTTTCCGTTCATTTTGCGTGTGTACACGGTTCTGTGTTTATTTTTATTTTTAAATTTGTGTGTTTATTAAGCATGACTGCTTCTGCGTTTCGGAGTGAAAAATTGTTTGTTGCGCAAGGTCCAATCAAGCGCACAGACTTCGAAGCGAGCGAAAATGACGAGGAGGTGGTCACAGGTAATTGACTTTTGAACTATAATTCCGACATGACACAGTAATGGAGTAGAGACATAAAACTCTTGGGTTGCATTCTTTTTTACTCTGATTATCGTAATGCGTAGCTGCCATCGCTAATTATGGAACACAACGTAGAATACGCAAAGAGCTCTCAATAACGCGAGAGCGTCTTGATGTGTTCTACCAAAAACCAACTAGAAAGCAAGGCCCGCTCATGACGTCACCATTTGTGGATCGCGAACCTACGCCAAGAGGCGACACCTGCAGGACGAACGCGTCGCCGCGTAGCGGCAGACGCGTAAGTCTTGTGGTGTCGCCGCGTTCTATAGTGTATAGCGCTCGCTGTGTGACGCTGCCAATCGCGCTGACGACGACGCTGACGCCAGCTAGACGGCGCTGCGCCGATCCACAATAGATGACGGTTTGGGGAGGGTCAGGTTTTGCTTTCTAGTTGGCATCGTTGCTACGCATACGAACCGGGACGTCATGCCGACGTCACGGTTTGTGTGATGACGTCACGTGGCAGACGCCACACAGCCGCCATGGGTGTGACGTCGTAGCTGTTGTCTGCGCACGTGTGAGGTTCTTCTAACCAGAAGGCCAAGCAGCTTTTAAAGACCGTTCGTTGGCGGTTTAGGCAAACGATACCGCAAGTGTAATCCAAAGGTGGCGTGCAACACCGACACGCGAACCGCGAGTCGAAATAGATTAATAAAGCAAACAAGCAGCTTATATAGATTATTTGGGAAATGAGAAGGAGAGAGTCACGGAAGCAGTACGATACAAAAATATTATTCATAAAAAAAAGGGGGGGGAGAACACCGGGCGGTCCATGACAAGCGAAAGTAGTCTCGCGTGCCGTTCGCTTTCGTTGCGTGCATCGGTTTTTTTATGCTGTTGTACATTTGCTTTCGCTTTCGCATTTCCGTTTCTTGTCGTTTCAATATGCTTTGTTTGTGTGTTTGTTTGTTTGTTTGTTTGTTTGTCTGGGTGGGCTCGCTTCCCTCGGCAATCGGGAGTCCTTTGTTCTGGGGTGGTCGTGGACTCGCTATACTCTGCCCAGTTGGCCAAAACGAGCTTCTTTTCTGCACGCACCCCCGTTGTATCATTTTTCTTTCTTGAAGAAATAACTAAAATGTCTCCTCTTCACAGTGCAAGGAACTTCGCAAAATCACTCTGGAGACATTGAACCAAAGCGAGTTCCTCGACTTTCCCATGTGGACAAGCGCACAAACTCGCTGATGAACTCGGGCTCGTGATCATCATCGGAAAGCGTCAGGTCAAGATGAACTGAACGGCGCACAAATAGACGAGGAGAGCACTTGTGTGCCGTGCATGTTCCTCTTCTCTGTCCTCGTCTTTTGTGCGCTGTTCAGTTCATCATGTCATCATACCAACTCGCCCAACTCAAAACACTTCTGCGTCAGGTCAACCAGCTGAGCGATCCACGTTCTGGAAAAAGGTGAAACATGACCAAAACCGCTAGGACTTGCTATCAAACTAACTCTTTTCCTCACTTCCTGTTTCCCTCCTATTTTCTCTTCTGATTATCTCGAAATATTCTATTTTCGCTTCACCAAACTATACCAACTAACCATGCTGCCAGTCCCCGCACGGTAACCGCTTCCATTTTCCCATACCTTTTTCGCTCCGGATAAAAAAACGTAACGTCCTCAACCTTAATAGGTCGTCCTCCAGTACGAGAAGAAATCTGTCGAATAAGCGCGCTCGGTGACTTGCAATGGCTTACATTCCAATCCGCTTCATCCAAGCGCGTCCTGAAACCTTAGAAATCTAAGCAAAACTCGAAACAATTGCAGAGGACATGCACATCTCGATGGCTGTATCACAGCAGTTGCCCAAGTGACGAACATTGGTACTTCTTTCCCTAGGTAAAATTCCGATCATATACGGTCGCTGTTCAATGCGTATTAAAAATTAGACTTTTGTTTTTACGGACACATTATTCTGATTATATATGGACACACGCGCAAAATGCGTATTAAAAAATCTGTATTTTTATGGCCACACGCGCAAGGACGGATCCATCCCTGTGCAGTATAACATCCCTTGCCTGGCACTTGGATAGCTTGGGCACTTTCAAAAGTCAGACAACCAGGGCATACACCACAACTGTCCCAGTAACTGCGCCCAGTGTTGTGCCCGTTACCATAAGTAACGAAACAAGGTTCCTCGTTAGTCCGTCAAAAAGCAACGCGTTACTGCGATTCGTTTCCGTCCCGCAAAAGTAACGAAATACTGTTACCGCTACATTCAAAGAGTAACGAAATTTACTTTTTTTTTAAGTGTACGCTGCCCAGAAATAAAACTTTTATTCTTTTCTGACTAATTCACATAAAACATTTTTTTTTCAACCGAAATTGTGATTCATTTTAGTCTAACGTAACAATTAACGTGTTTGTTTATTTTTTTAATACAGTAAAATAGTCAAAAAATATACTTTACTCTTACCCAGTTTTGAAACTCACGAGTACGTTAGAACGTCACTGAAAACCGGGACGCGTTACCAGTAACGCCGTTGACTGTAACGCGTTGCTTCCACCATGCATAGGCACACAGATATCAGCAAACGATCTATCTGGTCAGAGACATGCACGCGCACGGACGCCGCCGTGCGCGCCTAAATGCATGCGCAGGCGAGTGCGCAAGTCCAGGGGATGCGCACCTACACCGGCACCTTCGCCGATGCACAAGCTTCGACGCGCTCACGCGCGCCCACACACGCACTGGCACGGATGACCAAGCACGCGAGCAAACCCAACTTTACGGTTCCAAGCAGAAAGCCACAAGAACAAACCGTAAAAACACCAGAGACAAAAGCCAACTAGAAAATGTCCCCCCACCCTTTTTTCTTCGAGGGCCAATGAACGCACAGGGCTTACGTTGATCGCACCACATCTTTCGGCTACCCCCCCCCCTTTTTTTTCCCCCTTAACCAAGGTCGGAAGCAATCTACGACTTTCGTCCAGTTGTTTTATTCCACATCATGTTTTTGTTTTGTTTTCCGTCTCCTTTTTGTGTTTTACATCTCGGACCCAAATTACAGCCTGTCAAAAACACTTGGCTCCCTACCTCTCGCCCCTTTCCTCTCCCCCCCACCTGCACGCGTGCACCTTCCTCGGATAACTCCCCCATTACACCCCCGACACTCTCTTTTCACCCCCCCCCCCCCCCCAGTACCGTGGCCCTCTTATTTGAGATGGGGCCTCCCGCATTTATTATTACGGCAGCAGTGTCGCTTCTGCTGCTGCACTAAAGCGCACTGTCGGTTTATATCTCCGATACAGGCGCACGTTACATGTACCCCTCGCAGTGTTGGGTAAAATGCGCACAAAAATTACTTGAGATCGAATGTTTGAGAGGTTATGTACTCCATGCAAAGTAGCAAGTACTACACCGGGCCCAGTGTACTCGGAGTAAAATATACTACAAGTACAATTCACTCTCAAATTGCAGTTGAATAAGTACGTTTTAGACCAATCTTTCGTGATACTCCAATCGTTTCCTTATACACTTTTTCTTTTCAAGTTATATAACGCGTTGTTTTTAGCATTGGGGATACAAACTTAACAAAATCCGAATAGGGGGGACGTACTTTGAGGTCGAGCGTTGTACTTTTCCGCGGAAAGCGCGTAAAAACACTTCTTCACGCAAAATGTGAGTATACGTGCTTTCAGAATCTTAAGTACAAATAATCGAAACCTACCTGACGTAGTACTTTAAGAGTTCCAACACTGACCCTTCTTTGTTTCACGGTGCTTGGCGAAAAACGCCAATAAATGTAAGCGCCGAACGTCACTTTA
Organism: Ixodes ricinus; assembly: GCA_037355805.1. Taxonomy (NCBI): domain Eukaryota; kingdom Metazoa; phylum Arthropoda; class Arachnida; order Ixodida; family Ixodidae; genus Ixodes; species Ixodes ricinus. Next base: position 52,763 of record JAZHYW010037736.1, read on the forward strand.
TCGATAGGTAGGCACGAGCGTACAGCCATCGAAAAATCGAGCAGCTGTAGTAGTAGTTAGTGGTGAGGGTAGCGGAAAGCCGGAACAAATCGAGCAGCTGTTAAGTGCTTATTATGGTTTGTTCTTCTGTCTCTTGCACCTGAGTGTGCAATCTTCAGAGTGACTGACAGTTAAAAGAAACGCGTGGGGGTGACGAGACCCGAGGGTCTTATTATTTTGTCATCTCGATTCGGCTGAAGTGTCCATTCGGCCGACGGCTCCATTCGGCTAGAATCTCCGGTTCGGCTAAACGCTTCGATTCGGCTAAATCCCCAATTCGGCTAGAATCTCCGATTCGGCTGGGCGCTTCGATTCGGCATCCGCCGATTCGACTGGAACCATCAGATTTGGCCAAATCCCCGATTCGGCCAAGAGTCTATTTCGGCTGTACGCGGTAAACACGCCACTCGGAGACGCAGCCGACGCTACGAGCTAATGGGTGTTCCTGCTCCTGAACGCATTCTATCATCGCTCGGTGTTCGTAACTAATGCTCACCACCACGCCAGATGAACACTTGGGCATCCCCCCTACGGCAACAAAATGGCCGTGTGCAGTGGCGCTACGGTCAGCTATGCTAGATGGCTCAAGCCGCCGCCCGATTCATATACGGTTAAGCCGCGTCCACCCGTCCGTCGATAAACATCTCTGCGATAAAAGAAAGAAGTATCCTCCACTTCCTTTCTTTTGTGCAGCTAGCTCCACCTTTGGAAAGTACGAAACTAAGGGCAGAAACACGGTAGCCGAACGGAGACAATCATTAAAGGCCGGCGACCAGACTCGAGATTCTGCAAGGCAGAAGATCCTCCTCACAAGGGGGAAGGAGTAAACAGGCAACGGTGGACAGGGTAAGAGGTGGAGAGGAGGAAGCGGGGGAAAAGTGGAAAGCGCGAACAGGTCGTCGGTTTTTAAGCCAATAATTTTACAATTGTTACGCACTTCAGCGCTTAAACAGGTGTAAAATTACTTTCATCTAAACTTCTATTGTTTTTTTTTTATTTCATTAAGAAACTACAGCGTAGTATCCTACAAAGTCTAGCTTTCTAATATTACAATAAATGGAGTGGCAATGCGCCGGGGACGCGTAGAGAGTTACGGAATGATAAATGGACGAAAATGTACCCACAACAAGCGTCGTGATGCTACATGCGAGCGAAGATCGGCGCTTTCACCTGCAGCGGTTAACGATCTACGCGTTATAAACTCCAATAATAAGCAACAACAAGCTGAATTACCATAAAATATAACTGGTCCACATCTCGTTCAGGTATAGGGGGTTATCCCCGTCTGTGACGTCATCTACCGAAGCGGGGAAACCGGTAGTTTTCTGCACGATCAGTAATCATCATTACACCCGGGGGTTGTTATTTCGGTCGGGGCGTATGCATGATCCGCCACTTTCGTTGCCCTCGACCAATCACGAAGATGATTGGGTCGAGCGGAACTAAGTTCAATGTATTCGATTCGTCGCAAGCTACAACAACATGCGGATGAATACACGAAGAATAGGACGGAGAAAAAGGCTTTTGACCTCCGCTCCAAACCAGCTTATAATGGCTTCACAGAAAAATAATGGCAGCCTATAGACCCGTGTACTCCAATGATCGCCTTCTGCGCTGCCATCTCTGTCTACTGGTCAGTGAAACGCGTTCTAAGCTCGTGCAGCTAGGCTGGTCGAATCGTCAAAAAAGCTTATTTTGTTTCGTTCGCGAACAAAAATGGATGTTAGTCGGGATGGTATGACAACGCCCTAGAACGAATAAGCACGTCCTACTGCGTGACTTACATTAAAAAACAAAAACAGGTTAGCAATCCTAATGCACTGGCTAAATGTATGATCTACGGCGTGAACCTGCAGTGTTGCCATACCTCAAAGGCAAACCGACCTTGCGCTGTCTAATCCTTTAACGGCTAATTTGGTTTCTGCAGATTGTTGGGCTAGTTGGTACTGGGAATTTGACGACATGATGGCGCTTAAGACAAGGACAAACGGGGAGACTAGACAACACGGATTCTGCTTCTGCTTTTTGATCAGGCGCAGTAGCAGTTAACCCAAGGACACTGCGTTGAATTCCCATCCCTGCCCGTTTCTATCTGGATGAACATCGTACCGGCGTGCGGTCGTGTATTACTACAGCGTGGTGCCCGATCTTCAATAGCAGAGACACCGGATGTACATTGGGGCTTGCTAAGTTCCCATTGTTTAAGCATTCACGCCAAACAGAATTAGAGACACGATTAACTGCACCTCTCCCTTGCTCGAATCAAGTTCAAACGCGGAATCCCGAAAGACACTCAGAAGTAAATGAAGTAGGGGAAAAATAAAGGCGAAAAACGAGAAAGCGTACTATACGCCACGCGGACACTGATCTTCAGCGAAACGTACGGAATTCCAAGTTTAAAAGTGCAAAGAGAGAAGACATACTTGACCTCAGAACGTGTCTCTGTATACCCTTCCTGGAGCGTCGTTTGTCCAAAGCTAAAAGGCAATCAAAGCAGCAAGTTTCCGCGTCGAGATTTGACGGAAAGAAGAGAACCGGATTCTATACGGTGACCGAAAGTCAAAAACAAAACCAGCGTACAGAAAGAAAAAAAGAAAGAAAGAAAGGAAAGAAAAAGCACGCACACAGATTTTGAGGAAGACGGGTAAAAAGCCGGATTCTCCGTTTTCGGGCAGCTTTCAATTTTTACGACACTTTCATCCTAACGGAATTTCGGGGCCTTGATAAGGCACGACCCGAACTTACGGCGTGTCGGAAGGATAATCCTCTGCGACCCCGACGTCCCTCTTCATTGGTCGCGTCCTCGAGTCGTCGCTTAATTCGTTCCTTTTATTTGTACAATTTAAAACTCGTTTAGGGGGCGACTCGGATGTTGTTGTTTTCTCGTTTGTATCTTGGTTTTTATATTGACGAGTTACTTCGTCGATAAAAATCGCGCGAACGAGACACACACACACACACACACACACAGACCAAAACCAAAACAAAATACCAAAACAAAACGTACGTGAACTTTTAGCCGTGATCTTATCCGTGCTCCCGTAGCGCGTTAGAAAGATCTCTCAGCACGGAACCTTCTTCGAAGAGCAATGCTGTTTCTCGGGTTGACGTTATCGCCCGTGTTGCCTGTGATGTTGAGCGCCATTTTTTTTTCTCTTGCTTTTTTTCTTACTTTTTTTATTTTGGCAATGTTCGTTCGAAGCTTGTGTTGCTTTTCTTTTTCGAGAAAGAGACTGAGAGTCCGTTGCTTGCGGTTGATCCGGATCTGCTAGTCGCAACAAGCGGAAAGGACCAAGTTGGCTCCGTCCTGTTCAACCAAACGCAGAACAAGAATACCACGAAAGAAATAAAAAAACAAATATCCGCTCAGGAGCCGTTAGAAGGAAGAAACTACACATCTCCAAAAGAAAGAGGCGTAGTCTTGGATGAATGCGTGCCCCTATCACTTAGAAAGAGGTAGGCTTGAGATAAATTCGAAACTGAACGTCCCGGATGTTGAATGCTCTCCAGCGCCACTTCCGCGTCGCTCCTTTCGCTTTAAGGTCTTCGATGTCGATGCCGTTTTTAACTCCCTCGTTTATGGCGCCGCCGTAGCCGCGTTGGAGACGATGGCCCGTGCGCAATTCCGCGCGCTGGCCCCAGAGTCGATCATCCTAGACCGTTCCTCTCATGCATTTCCATTGCCCTCCAAATGGTGAGGACGATTAGTGCGGCTTGATGACAACCAATCAGTCCGGGGAGGGTACTAGCGCGGGTGCGCTGATGTACGAAGACATGTGCATCATACTTTTTTTTTTCTGCCGATGGTATTCGGGTAGGGCCGGTAGAAAGTGCCGTTGCCGAGCTTCGGTTTCTATCAAAGGTTACGCGTGTGGAAATAGAATGGTGTCGACGCTGTTGTCGGCTTGTATGCGTAGAGTCGTTGTTGTAATGATGTGAAAATATAGCTTCGAATGCTGATGATACGGATCGTGCTTGTTGAGCATGAAATGTACCGCAGGAGCGGCGCTAAAGGTCCCCTTGTTCGCCACTGTATTTTTTTCTGCGGAATTGTTAATTCGTCAAGGGAATGCCTGTTTGCGAGCATACGTGAAAAAAAAAAAGAAGGGGAGCACTGTTTTTTTTTTTTTTGTATACAAATTATTTACGTAACACCTTCGAGAACAATCTAAGTTCGTAACACTACGCCGGTTTGAATATACTCTAAAACCAATATGACCAAGCGTCATACTGGAATTCGTAGAGTTGTGGTGATTTGTAGTAAAAGAGAGTTGTCTGAAAGCCAACAAGAATTGAAAGATGAAAAGTAAAAAGAAATACAGAGGCTTATAATGTTGTCTCTGAGCCTGGTTTGCCAAGATCGTGGATGAGTAAAGGGGATAAAATTTTTAAAATAAAGCAGACGGATGAAACGCGACTGATTTTGAAGGCTTGTATCATCTATCTCAGGGGCACTAACTGAAAACTTAGGCGGGCCAAAATTACGTTTATTGAAAACTGCGCGGGCCGAACCTAGTGTGACGTATTGCATATTTCGGCTGCGGTCAGGCTTCCGATACCAGGTGTCATCGCACTCGAGATGAGGCTATGATCATGCGTACCGGCGTAGCGCCCGTTTTCCTCCCCTCAAGAAACAGCAAAACGACGCGCGGCGCGCTCTATAGCACACCTCGCAATGTCATGTCCGTCATGGCAGATCGAACGTGGTTCTTGTTGAGAGTCATCAGTGCGAAGGTCTGCTCACAAACATACGTGCTCCCGAAAAGTGATTACAGTTTCAAGGCGCGGTCCACCAGGTTTCGTACTTGTTCTTGTCCAGGTTTTTGTTGAACTGATGCGGCTGAGATTCGCGATGCATCGTCTTCAGCGCTGGTGGACACTGGAGGTCGATGAGTTCTCCAGTTGCATCGTCGGATCGGAGTCCTCCGATCTGACGATGCAACCCTAAGAATCCCGAAAGGAGGCGAAAGGATTGATAGCCCCGTGCTGAAAGAGGGAAGGGGATCTGTTGAGAGAGAGCGAGAAGATTTTGCATTCTGTTCACAAACATGTTGAAACAGAACCACACCATGGATAGGGATGGCTGCACGCGCTGTTTTATTGTTGTCAGCGGGATTAGTGGAGAGTAGGAACTTCGCCGAAGACTGAGAAAAGTAGGTCAGAGGGTTGCACTGTTGCTTGCCAAGCGGAACGGGCGCTTGGCGGATGGAATGGCATAGTAAGCAACTTTCTGCGCTTAGCTGGACCGCGGGCCGTATGTTGTGCACTCCTGATCTATCTGATGAGCTCTTTCTTCTCTTTTAGATTTGGTGTCAACATAAAACACCCCGATGGTGGTTTCAGTGGCTAAAGTTGCGGCAGTTACGATGCTGAGTCATCCTTCGAACAAAAAAAATTACTATTATATAGCATTTATTCTCTTTCTGGAGTAAAGTAGCTTGTTATCGGAACGAGTTCACCCTTAACCTGCTTTCATCGGAAACAGCTGATAAAAGATGTCACCAGCTCTTGGCCATGACGTCTCTCAGCTGATGCGATTTTGTCGTGACACACTTTGCTTGTTTGTCAGATGACATGTATTCAAATAAGTAAATGCCTCACTGTCTTTTTACAAGAAAAAAAGATTAATTCACTTCTTAAGCTGAAGTTTTTGTTGTTGTTGTTGCTTTTTTTGTTCACCACACACAATAAATGCAGGGTTTCCCATAAATATATTTACAAATTTTATAACTAATACCTTGGCAACAGAAATACGTAGAGAGTTGTGGTTTAAAGTAGTACGTTAAGGCACACGTAAAGTTTTGTTTAGGGTACCTAACATGGCGCTTTATGTTTCGCAGGATGCAGACCATTTTTTGTTTTCTGATCCGGACATGCTGAGCCAGACCTGGGCGGAAGTGTAGTATCGACTTGATCTCCTACGTGCTACTGATCGAGCGCGCATTGAACCTTGTTAGGTGGCCACAATAAAACTTTAGGTGTCCCTTAACATCTTACTGCAGTCCACACCATTCAACATATTTTTGTTTCCAAGGTATTAGTAACTAAATTTGAAAAGAAAAACATTTCAGGACCTCCTGTTTATTAGTGTCATTCCTACTGTCGGTGCTTAGGACTGTAACTCAACTGTCATACTCAAAACGTCGGGTAGCAACTGCAAATTATCACTGTGTTTGGTACAACAACCGAGACCAACGGCGTGCCGACACATGACATAGTTGGAAGACGCCGCCGCTTCCACTCCACCGTAGCCTTGACCACTTCACGCCGAAGTACGCGAACAAAAAGTCAAGAGCGGACCGATCGGCGGTTGAAGCGACAAGCATCGCAACCACTACCATACCCTCGCACAACGCATCCGCAGAGCAGACACTCGTCCCCCGCTGCTACGAGCATGTAGCGAGGTGGTGTTTTCTTTTGTTCAGCGCGCGTAAGATGTGTCCCGCCGGATCCCGAAGAACAAAGGACATTGTGTATCCGCCCTCAACCCCTGTCGCCTTGACCCGCGGCTCCCCGCGGAAAAGCGTCTCTCAAATTCCAGCCCGAAATTGCGCGACGGTACTTCAGCAACCGTTTAGGACCAACCGAGGACTTCCTTCTCCCCTGTCACCGGTCAAACGGGAGCAGAAACACCCGGTGAAGACTGCAAACTATTCGGAAGGAGGTCCAACCGTCGCGCCTCTAGCGGCTAAGTTCAGAGCTATACTTAGTGGGGACAAGAACAACATTGTAATCACATGTTGTTGATGTGTTGTCCGACGTCAGCGAACGCGGCGCCAGCGTTTGACTGGGGCTCGCGTTCGATCAGTGCAGCACAGATTGAACAGAAGTCTCAGCCGAACGCTGAGCGCAGCATACGCAGACTTGTGCGATACTTACCTTCCAAGAAATCAAATTACTTGTAATCGATTGCTTTTAGAGTAACTTTTTGTAATAATTTTATTACATTTATTGGGAAGGAATAGGAAGAGTAATGGGATTAACTCTGAAAGCACTCAAATTACTTGTACACCATTATTATCCCCTCCTCTTCCAAATGGCCCCCGTTGTACAATTAGTAGGCATCTCGGAATTACGTCTCCGACAAGAGGATGATTTACCGAAATTGGGGGATTGAGAACATAAGTCGTTCACACTTCGGTGATTGTCAACTAACAATGTGAGGTACGAAGGACCCGATCTTAAACCTGAAGAAAAATATGGCGTTTTGAAAATCTAAAGTGAACGAAATAGTAACGAAAACGTCACTATTTCGATTATATTTTACGTAATGGTAAAGGTAACAGTAACGAAGTAAAGGAGCTAATCGAAATTGTAACAAATAGTGGCCAATTAATTTCTACTCGAGTAATGGAGTCGTCTATTCGAATACTTTTAATCAGGAGTAACTGTAGTTGTAATATATTTGCTTTTTTCGAGTAGCGTGTCAAATATGGAGCACACGTGACCAACCTGTGCCCCGCGCTGGATCCAAGAAAATGACGTAAAGAGTGCAATCCACAGGTCTTGTGTCGGGCAAACAAAGAACGCTGTGGAAAACAAGCTGAGTAAAGCGACCCCTATAGTCTCCATCTCTTCGCCAATAGGTCTTTGCAGGTACGGCCGCTAAGCGCCGCCATCTTGCTACTGGAGCGTGTAAGTCATCTGATAGTCGAGGCTTGCCTGTGGTTGCCAGACGGAAATCCCAACAAAGCGTGTGCCACCCATGGTGGCCAGACTAGCTTTCGAAGCGCGGCTGCTTGCAAACAGGATCTGGCCAACTCGTCGAAAGCCAACTCGTCGACGGCCAACTTGTCGACCGCGTATTCGCCGAATAGGCCAATTCGTATTAGGGCTATCCGTCGAAAGGCAACCTGTCGAAAAGAGCAAACTGTCGAAGGGCGATTCGTCGAATGGGTTGAATGACGGTCCGAGGTGAAAGTTCGTGATTTCTTGTTATCTTTTGACCTAAATTTTTATTTCTGTTTGTGCTTGAGACAGCACCCTTGTTAGGTTACAAGACAGAAATCACAAGAGGGCGAAGACAGCACGGTACCTTGAGACAAGTTGAGAAATGTTCATTTCGGGATCGGCCTTTTGTTCTCTTTATTACTTTTGTAACGAGCCACTGTACACTGTCGCCGCGAAACGGCGTGAATGGGTGGACCAGGTGGGTTAGCATTTCTGTTATCAGCCGCCGCAGACTGTCGCCGCGAAGCGGCGTGAACGGGTGGGCCGGGTAGGTTAACACGCACCCCAGTGATACACGTGCGACGTAGCGATCATCCCCAACTGCACCGTGCAAGCGGCGAAAGCTGCAAGTTGCTATCTTCGACAAGAAAGAGCACGCTGGAGATCAATTACGGTGCGGCGATTTTACGAATTACTATAGCCAGCCGGCAAACGGCCAGGCGGCGCCAGCAAAGTGAGAGCCCACGGTAATACCCTGTCTCGTTGTAACTTGGCAAAAGGTGAATGATAAGCCACACATTGCGTGCCGAAGGCTTCAAAATACGCGACGTATATGAGCGCAACGCACACACATTGGAGCATGACGCAGCGAAAAGCCCGATACTTCTTCGGAGTAGAGGCGCGCTCCGGTGATACGCAGTCCCGCTCTCATTGGCCCGCCTGGGCCGTAGCTTCCGCTGTACTGGCAGTTACGCGATCACGGCTTCGTAGGATACCCAGTATTTCTTGCTTCAAACACTAGAATAAGCGGCGCCACCAGAGTAAAAGCTCACGTTTGAACAATGCAGCCGCCACTCCCAGGGGTACCCAATATTTCTGCTTCAGTCGCTAGATGGCACCAAACCAAACAGCATTGCAGGTTGCCTATAGGGCAGGATTCGCTTCAAATTTTCAGAACAAAATTTATATATTATGGTTTTGAAACAGCGGCGACCAGTTGGCCTCTTCCACGAGTTTTCCTTCGACGAGTTGCCCTATGACGAATTGGCCCATTCGACGAATGGGCCGCCGACGAGTTGGCCGTCAACGAGTTGGCTTTCGACGAATGGGCCTAGACTCCTTGCAAACGTGTAGATTTTGTTTCACATCATGTCAGAGCGAAGATGACGCCACGAGCCGATGGGGCCGATCAGAGAGCGCTAAAAAGTGCAACGTCACGACATTTGTTATTCTGTTGTGCCTCTGCTGTAACCGGCCGAGCAAGTCGAGCACAATGAATGCACCGTAGCCTTAGGCTATTAACATGTGCATGCGTGTTTGTATGTCTTTTAGCCTTTGACTTCGTTGTTACTTACGGTGGCATTAAGTTTACAATGTACTAGAGTGGCTGAATATGTATATTCTTAAGACTCGCTGTGACACTGTACTCTGTCCATTATGCCGTTGGTGTAAGTTTTCGATATGATAAGCTGATATAATTACACTCGACTGAACACAAAAATGGAATTGAAGCATATGGATCCTCCTTGCACTTGCTACCTTCGAAGATTACAACATATGTTCGGTTATACTGCGAGTCTACACAATTCTAACATATATGTCCCATTATACTACGAATCTACACAATACTAAACTGTTTCGGTACAAACCGAACACAAAAATACCCGTAGAAGCTTTTCGAACACCCTTTCAACCAGACGTTACCATATTGCAAAACAAAGGGAAGGGAACCTTGCCTCTATAGTGCCAACCGACGAAAATTAGCCTTGACCGGAACGTTCAGAACACGCCGACAAACGACATCAGCATAAGGCCAGCGTATAAGCCAAAGAAACATGCATATGCACAAAGACCCCAAAGAAGAAAAAAGAACACAAGGTTCAAAGAGCATCAAGACGGCAGCAGGTGTTCCCCTCCGCTTCACCGCACATTTTAGCAGACGACGCGCTCCCTAATGTGCGTCGTCTGCTCAGAACGGAAACCGGCATTTGCAGCAGGTGAACCCGCGTCCTCGCCAAGACGCCGTCTGCTAAAAAGTGCTGCCAAGCGTAAAACAACCCGACTCCACCTTACGCCGCGCATACTTTCTTCTTTACTTTCTTGTCCTTCTTCTTTTTCTTCCTGGTAAGCCATGAGTGGTAGTTTAGGCTTAGCGGCGAGTTCCGGTCGGCCCGCGTTACCTTTTGCGCATGCGTAATAGGCCCATCTCTCTTTTGTTCTTTGTGTGCTCTCGCTGCCTGCTCTAAACTCGGTGGTTTTGAGCTTTGCTTCTCTTCGTAAAACCGCCACTTTCGGAACATACATCCATCCGGCTGTGTAGAAGGAAGCACGTAAACGGCAAGTCACGCCTACCAGATGGTGGTAGGAGAAAAGGTTATTGTGTGAGGCTCCTTTGTTCTAGCGAAAGCGACTTTATTCTGCGGACCAGGTTGGTCCGACAGACCGAGACGTCAACGCGAACGCACCGACGTCACACAACATCCTTCTCGCACACAGAAAGATCGCTTTGGAGGAGTCATTTCAAAAAAGCACGTCCACTCGTCGGTGCCCGTTTCTGACAGAACAGTGGCACTTCGTAACCTATGAAACGTGTATATGGTGACAACGTAAGGCCAACACACTGTTTCCAAACAGGTGCACGTTTAATTGTTCACACCAGGTGTGGGCATTGCGCGTGCGCAGAAATGGGATTCGCGTGAAGTGAAGCCTCTGCGCATGCGCGTGACGTTAGGGCTTCGAGCTGGCGATACGCTCAGTGTGAACCAACCTCGCTATGAATTAACGTCGTTAACAACCATGTTCGTCGAAATTTGTTTGAGTTACGATAACACCAACGGTCTACAAGGCACTAACTTTTACGTTATGCTGCAGTCAGAACATATAATGACGCCTTTTGCAAGAGAGGAGGACGCTATACACGTGAGACTATGATAACATTGTTTAACGCTTTCCGCACAACGTTAATTGTCTGCAGATGTTTATGTGGCTGTGTTCTTGCGGTCGTGCGACCTGAATGAGTCACTGTTGTATTAATGTAACTAAACCACAATTAGGCACACAGCTGGTATTAAAAATCACAAAAAGCGCCCTCGACAACTCATTTGATCAGAAGGCTTTTTTTTTTTTACAAAATAATTTTGAAATTTTTATTTAAAGTGTTTTTATTTAGACGTTTTCTGCCCATGAGTTATAATTTTGTATTGTGGACTCAAGATGTCAGTATAGAGCCACGCTTACCAGAGCAGCAGTGCCTACAGCACTGTCTCCGAAACCGCTTTATAGACACTAAAAGCACTTCCAAACGCTTTTATTTTTCTTCTTTTTTCTTTTATTGCATTCACGGCGCAATCGCAGTCTCGCAAAGAGAAATCCTTTCCAATATAACAACCACCAGTTACCGTAACACTTAACGGGAATCGGAGTACGTCGTCCTCAAACTCCCAGACACGTCGACAAGAGTCGCCCACGATCCAAGCTACAACGGTCGACGCCCGCCACAAATCATCAACAGCTCACGGATCGGAAGAACAAACCGCGCGCACTTCCACGCTTCTGCACACGTCAACACATATATTGACTTTCGATTTACCTGTCCCCATCACTTTGCATGTGACCTGTTTTATTGTTGTTGTTTTTTTCACGGATTCGCTGTCAAACTTTGTTTTTGCCGTCGTTACCTCCTGTAGGTTCTTCACTGCCATGATTCGGCGGGTGTATTCCTCGTAGGAAGTGGACGCAGCGCCGAGTCACGAAGGCCTCCTCAGTATACCTGCAGCTGTCCGCCCAAGCAAAAGCGATGAACGTTTTACGTAAATATCGGCAGTCCAGATTATACGCTCCGCGTATTGGAATTGTACACACATCAACCACGTGACGTCAGACGAGGTCTTTGTTTATATGACGACAACACGAAGAGAACGGGCACGGAATCCAGGGAGTCTCACGAAGCAAATAAGGCTGCAGGGACAAACCCAACGGAAGCCAACGACTGGTAGCGGTAACCAACATCACGTTAGAACGACTGGCTCTTCCCTCAACTGCTTTGTGGGAAAATAGGCGTTCCGAATTTCTTAGAGTATAGACTTTTGCAAAAGTCGCCTTCTGCGCGCTGCCATCTTCGTCTGCCGGGCTGTGGAACGTCTTCTGAGCACGCGCTGTTTGTCTGCTGTCCACAGCTCAGTGACTCAGCATTTTTCGCCCGGGTTTTTCCTACCATCCTACGTCACCCGCTCTAGCGCTGTCGAAGCTTAGACCATGGTTACCATCTGTAGGTCACGTGACAACAGGCGCAAAGGTCACGTGACCACAGTCTTGACAACGCTTCAGCTGGGGAAGTAAAAGATGGCCGACCGGGGGCCGCAATCGCGTAATGTGGCCACGAAGCGGAGATCAGCGATCCAGCGAGTCGTCGTAGAGATCAATGGTGCAGACGACCGTGCACGTCCTAAAGCTGCTTGCCTGTGAACACGCGAGACCCCATTACAAAAGCTGCTGGACGTAGACATTCAACAAAGCAGCCCATACCTTTTTCTTTTATTTAAGCATGAAATCGTTTTTATTGCTGCCCCTTGTCCCAAACTTTCGTCCGTCCGTCCGTGTATTTCCCGCTAAATTTAGCGGGGAAATTGATATCACGTCACGTGACATCACGTCACGGCACATACAGACCAAATCAGTTTCCCCTCTAAATATGGCGAAAAAATTGACGTTACGCGATCCATACGTCAACTCAGTTCGCCCGCTAAATTCAGCGGTAAAAATTCTCGTCTTGTGGCCAAAACATCAATTCAGCTTCCTCGCTAAATTTAGCGGGAAACTGACGTCACGTGACCAACATGCCAATTCAGTTACCCGCAAAATTTAGCGGGGCAATGCAAGTCTTGTGACCCAAACACCAATCCAGTCTCCTAAATTTAGCATGTGAAATCGACGTCTTGTGACCTATAAAACCGTTCAGTTTCCCCGCTATACTTAGCGGGAAAATATATGTCACGTGACAAACCTGATTCCATCAGCAACTTTAAAAGGACTTTAAAAGTAAAGATCGCTGCCAATTTCTTTTTTCCTTTGAGTTCACTGTTCTCGCCACATTAATTGACCACCAGGATGTGCCCCTGTTGCACGCAGTCTATCATCGCTCTCTAGTACATCATCATTGTTAATCGCTCTGCGCTTCCGATTGATGGTTGCACAACCAGTCCTGTCGGTTTTATGATGACGAATGAGTGGAATATCAATCAGGTGGGTGAATTAGCCTTTAACTGAAAGCAGATCCGCAGATGGAAGCATATTAGGAACAAAAGAAAGATTGTGTGTGGCATGACTTGAATGCTGGAGATGGACGCATTAGAAAGAAAAAATAAGCGCGATGATGATGTATCAGTACATATAAATGTTGGAACAGATCCGCCAGAAACCAATTGAAAATCGCACGATATTCGGAACAGGCGAAACTCGTTCCCCAATATTTTCGCAAAACCAGAGTGTCTGTTGCACATCGTTAATAACTTAATACGGTTTCCTTGAAAGCAATATTTGCGATTTCTATACGATAAATACCCCTACCAGATTCTTTATTTGTGTGTGATCTTAAGGTATTTACTCCTATTCTGAATTTCGTACAACTTTCGATTACTGCAAGTAATCGAAAGTCGCACGTCTTAACTGCTCTATTTAGCATTTCATAGATGACACTAAATCCCTCGTTGCTTCGTGGGTCTGACACGTAAGTACTTGATGTAACGCTTTCTGTCTCGTTTTTTATTTGTGCCGAATGGGCGAGTGCGAAAGCCATATCAAGAAACGTAAAGTGGCAGTACATTTTGGTGACTCTGCATCACGAAGCAAGTTTAATGAGAAAAAAAATCGCAAATCTCCCAGCCATATTTCTCAACCATATTGATTAGGGAAGTCAATTTCCCCAATCCCTGATCGGCTGTTCATGACAGACCATATCCAATACAGGATCTGGTGGTGCTGTCACAGATCCGGATGGACGTTCAAGAGTTCATAACACGATATCGAGGTTTATGTTTGTAATTACCGGTGAATCATTAAATCAAGGCCTAGTCTTACTTGATGTTAAATATTATGTCACAACCATCGCGTTCCACGTACGAGGATTTTTTTTTCTTACTTTCCTCATTATTTATAACGCCAGATGTCTGCCATCACGCTGGGCCACCGAAACATTTTCTTGCTAAGCCTTCGTTACAGTTATAATACGCGGAAAAGACTCCGTATTAGAACAGCTAAAAGAAGCGACACAACGCGAGCGATATACTCCACGCCCACACAAGCGGCTGACAGATATCCACATAAAGCGTCGGAACAACTCCGCGCCAGGAAATCGTGTCGGAACGTTTGACAGCCGTTTGCACATACGAATGTGTACCGGTTTGCACGCGCCCAATCTACGCGGTCCGTCTGTATACCAAAATCAATTCCGTTGCCTTTCTTTCGCTTCCTGTTTTCTTATATATATATATATTTATTTGGAAATGTTTATTCGCGCTTATTCTACGGCGTTTCGTTTTCGTGGGAAGTCTTCGTCTGATTCAAATGTCGAGAGTGTTGTTTGCGGGAGCCGTCGCGGCTGCTTTGTCGCCCACCACTTCCGGTCTTCACTGCACCTTTCCTTTCCCGCTTTATGCGCACCAACCAACGTTATTAGATTAGCTCAGTTGCGGAACTGCCTCATAGACGCTGCTTGCACGAGCAGTACCCCCTCACTCACCACGACTCGCCTCCCGTCGCTCGACGCGCCGGACGGCTGCTTTGGTAACTACAGTGTATTCTATGGAACACGCACGTTTCGAAGCACAGCGTCTACATGGCGCTCCAGTTCTGCTCTATGAAACAGACAGTTATGAAACGACAATCTAGATGGCGCTTCGAACGACGCGAGGCGGACTGAAGTGAGTGATTGGGGTACCCCTTCCGCGGGAGTTCCACAACTGAGGTAATCTAGTGACGTTGGCACCAACTCAACCCCGTGACGTCAGACCGCTGCGGTGGCGCTGCTGTCGGCACTGCGCGTGCGCAGACGCATGGCATCACGCGAACCTGGTTTCTACACGACACGAACCAGGGTCGTTTGCAAACAGCGTTGGTTGTTCTGTTGTGTTGGCTTGGGCGTTACGCGTTGAAACGTTGCTATTATCCCTGACATTTTAAGAAACGCAGGTCGTTCCTCATCGTATTCACAATCGACACCCGCGATCATCTCACGAAACGGGTCAACAGTGACGTCATCTATGGTGCGAAAAAGTGTCGCCAGGATCGCCGCAACCGCTCGTATAGCTGTTGCCCGCAAGGAGTAGGGTAGTCGGAGTAAAACAATACAATTAAGCAGGCACTCAAAACCTGCTGGGGGTAAATCACTTTTTGTACGTCTGAGCACAAAGCGATTTAAGTAATTTCCCAACGCCGAGTTATAGCGGCTTGCAATCGTCGCCATTTTTTTTTTTTTATTGGAGGGAGCAAGGGACGCTAAGACCAATTTCAGCGACGTGTAAACGAGAATTTCATATGAAGGATACGGCCCGAGACTTGTACCTTCGTGGGTGCGGTTAGAGAAAAACCGGTGTTCGTTTATTTTCGCCCGTCAGAAGCGGTTAATCGAAATGTCATCGACGCTTTCCATCTCAGCTTTGGCGTCATTTATATCACCGATGGTTTTCTTTGTGATCGCTTCATCGGCGGTTGCTGGGGCGCCTTTATGCGTCTACGATGATTATAAATATGGCTGTCTGGAGCTCATGCAGCGCGGGACGCAGGAAGTGATTAACGAAGCGAAAGGGGTTGTAATTGCATATTACCAACGAGGCAAGATATTGTGTTTGGAATATGGCGTTCCCGTGGTAATTTCTTCCGAGATGTAGAGTTAATATCCTAGATATATCCTGAGCGAAACTATAAAATAAAAATTGGAGATTTTGCAGATGTTCAGAAATCTGGGTGCACCCACCTCAAATCCCGGATCTTTTTTTGTCAATAAGACGAAGCTATTCTCTATTATGTAAAAAGACGTAAATACACTGAACGTTTACAGACAACTAATCCAGTTACAAGTAAAGTAATCGGCGAGTGAAAATAAAATCATTTATTAGCTCGTGCAGGTATACGTTTAGATCATTTTCGTGTTCAATCAGAATACATTATACATATGAATCTCATACTACTACACTCACAAAAAAAGAAATACGTACTTGAAAGGTTTTTTGACGCACCCAAAGACTTCTTTTATCTCGTGAAGATCGTTTTCACCTCAAAGCACTGATCGCCCCCTTTGGCGCGCTAGAAAGGCAACTTGGTGATGAAGAAATCTTTCGCATCAAAAAAGAGCTTAAAAGAATCCCTTATATGTTTTTCACGAAGAAACCTTTTAGGGGGTGCTTAGAGTAAACACACAGTCTTACGCTCATCCACTCAACCTCAATTCAAGATAACAAATCGTGAAATGTCACTCTTCCCTCGATACTCGCTCCAAAACTAAAAATATAATTACTATTCAAGGGATCGTACATTCTTCAAACATCGAGTCATTTCCAGCGCCCGCATAACGCACAAGCAACAAGGACCAAAAAAAAAAAGGAATGAAAAACATGGCAGACTTACATCACACCAGGGCACTCGGAATTGCGGTGACAGTCAGTGACAGTGACTTTTCGAGACACAAGACGCACTTGAAATTTTCTAGGAACTCACTTCAGACCAACCTCATACAGAGGCAAAACGCATAACATCCGATTGTTTCGACAACTGCCGTGGCTAGTGCGTTAGAGCGCACGCGCCGCCGCAGTTTTGAACGCCCCTAAGAGCCCTCTTTCCCCGTTCGACACGATCAGTTCCAACGTAAATACAACTAACGACAAATCCAACTCCAAACAACAAACCACTTCCTTCCACAAGTCACGTGCGCCGCAGCCGATCAGCCAATAGGATCGATCGGCTAGGTCCATATTCGCGACAATAAGGTCTAGCGGAGTAGATCGAAACAAAGATGGCAGTCGATAAGGTTTCACAAAGAACTTCCGCTCCGCATTGCTTTGGTAACGAAGCCAAGACAATGAACCTTGCGAAGAGAAAACAAAGAAACTGCCACAAGATAGACAAAAGAAGGTTTTTGAGACGTTGGGATCTGGCTGATGCCACCTCCCCTACCGCCCTCTCTTTTTGCTGGCGTTGTGCACAAGGGTCGTCGGTTTTCTGCTCATTAAAAACAAAGCACTCTCTAGCGTTGTCTATCGGCACTTATATAGGGTTTGCTTTTAAACTTTAAGGACACCGAACATTTACTAAACCTTACGAAACCTGCGCAAAACATTATCAGCGGCTTCCGCTTTGACATCAAAAACATGTATGGTTCTATCAACCAAAATTTGACTTCCTGTAGTTGTTGCTTTCTATGTCACCAACACAATAATGCTTTTTTTATCAAATGCCTATAGATTCTGATGCTTTTTACTTTAATATTATCGTCTCTTACCTAAACATGATAACCCTGCAGCCAGTAACTACTTGCAGTGAATTAGTGACACGACCGAGATATCGTCCTCATCTTCTTTGTAACAACGCATAGTTCACTGTAAGCTTAACGATTCCGCAGGTTTGAAACCTCATAAAACATATTGATACTTCACGCCGCTATGTATTCCATTGTCAAACTGTCACAAATGACTGCTTGTGCATTGCCTCGCTACGATGAACACTTGAGTATCGAATACACCTTCTGTTAGTCAGAAAATAATAATGAAAGCGTAATATCACAATCACAAATATCAATCACAATTATAAGTTGTAGCGACCACTGTTTTGATTTTACCTGACATCGAGAGTAAGGTTTTGGTCAAAAAATCCGATCAGGAGCAGACGTACAAGAAATGTAACGGGTTGCTGTTTACACAAAGTCAACCAACGCTTGCTATACTCGTCAAAATGCATTCGCAGGCCGCAAAATATTCATTACAGAAGGTTCATCGCAAAACAAACAAAAACTAGCTTCATCAATTAGGATCGCACAATACATTGACAAGCTGCAGTGCGCCAAATAAGTCGATGCCTTCCATACTTTGTGTACAGGGACGTCCTACGCGTTTTCATCACTACCGGCTGTTTAAAAGGACAACAAACACAAAAAAGACCATACAAAAACAAACCCGGGAGAGTATCCATCCAACACATATGAGGTGAGCAGAAAACGACACAGACCATACAGCAGTTCCTGGCGTATGCCGCCGCACATTTCTACCCATGCTCATGTACACGCTCACGCACGCGCGGCGCGCCGCCTGCAGGCATCATTAACAAACCCCCTCTTCTCGAGTTCAAACTCAAAAACTTCCTTTGTCTCAAAAATAGAGGTGATTCACACCGGAAGACTTATTCGACCTCAGGTGCGGGGAAGAAATAGAAAGAAAGAACCGCAACACTCAGGCACAAAGAGCAGTGAAAGAGTGGCCGCTTGCTAAGCAGAGCAACTCTCTAAATCAGCAATAAGAGCCTCCATTGTGAGGAGGTCGAGAACTCGTGCGCGCCACCCGCAATTAACCACGCGCACTGCGCACTTCCTTTGTCAGCGATAACAAAAAGTCAAAAAAGGCGACGGAAGAATAAGAATGGATCATAAGTGACAACACTAACAACAGCCGTAACGATGACAAGAAAAACAATAGCGGTCTGCCATTTAGTGGCCGACCTGCCTTTGTCGGGAGGCGCGAAGGTCATTCAAGGTCAAGTTTAAGTAAAAACGGTGGAAAGAGAGTGACCCGGGTCAGCTGAGAGGTCATGCCAAGGTTGACAACCGGAGATTTTTTTTAATTTTTTTTATGTGCTATGCAAGGGTAATGGTTTCCGATTATTATGTCTGCGTTAGTTCGTTCAGGTGAAGTTGAAGTACACAGTTTATCCGTCTTGTACACGTCACTTAAAAAAAGTAATAAATTACAATTATAAGTATTCTTGTTTACGAAGTATTCAACAAGATTACTTGATTACTGGAGATGTAAAGTAATTGACCGTTACTTGAAAAAGTAACCGCTACTTTTCCGATTACTTTACATTTTCAACACATTGATTTTTCTGCCGGTTTGAAAACGGACCTTAGAAATGTCCATTATCTGATTGAAACCACCGAATTACAAAATTACGAGCTACTCATTTTTCTCAATCCACCAATTTTGGTAGACCATTCTCCTGTCGAAGACTTCTGGTTCGAGGATTCCTTGGTAGCAGAAACATGAAGAAACAAAGGGAGCCAAGGTTACAAGTATTTTTAGTACTTCCGAAGGTAATCGGAATACTCTCGCGATTAGTTCGTAATAAAAGTAATCAAGTTATTACACAATTGCTTCAAACAGTAATCAGTTACGAGTGATTCGATTAATGGCACAGCGATGTAAGTGCTGCGCCATAAACGATAGCTGCTACATCTTTTGTTAAAATGCCATTTTCGCTAAGAATTGCGCCACACCTGCGCCGAAATAGGCTTAAAGCAACGAAAAAAATATTTTAGTGGCCAATTTTCATAATCAGAAAAGTAAAAGTGAAAAAGAAATGATACAACTATGCTTAGGTTAGAGCACAGTCGAAGGCTCGAACACGTACAACCACGAACATAAATACGAAAAGCGCAAGTCACGGGACATTCGTTGCACTTGATTGGTTTAGTCGATGAAAGAACACGTACAGAGAGATGACGACTGCCACAATGTCGCGCTTTGATTCCGTTTGATTGGTAATATTAACTTGTAGCGTCGACTTCAGGTGAAAACAAGTACAGAGATTGCTGGTCAACCGCTCCCGCCGGTTGATGCGCTGACCGGTTGATCGCCAATGCCGACATCGTCTAAACGTCCAGACGATGTCGGCGATGTCAGGAACTAAAAGTCGCGAGAAATCTTTGCAAAATACTAGGATGGCGGTTAGTGCGATAAGACAGATCCGGGGTCTTGTACTCATGAAATCACTCGACCGCCGTGTCTACCACGTGCCTCCGTGCCGTGGCTACTACAGTGTATACCGTGGCACTTGCTTCGCTCGCGACAGCCTTCACCGCCTCCCACCAGCGCGCGTGCGTTGAGCTTCCCCACTTGGCACCGGAGTGCTAGGAGCAGCGGCTCGCCGGGGGTGCGCCTGGCTTGGCGCGATAGGCACGAAAATTATGCTCAGGATTATTACGGGTCGACCTTCTTTGTCTAGACTGTAAGTTCGTCTCTAATTAAAAAGAAACTCAGCCAAGAAAGAGGCAGGAGAAAACTAACGCGAGTCTAAACTTGAATAAATACGGTAATCATTTCCCGTGCAGTTGACGATCGAAAAAACTGCGAACCTTGACTTAACTCTGGTTTCAATGCCGCCAAAGAGCAGCGTCACCTTTAAAGAACGAGGCTTTCATAATATTTGTGGGTGACTGTTTTTACAGTTTAGTTAAACAACTTGGGGGACGCGTTTTTATTGATAGACGTGTTTGCAGATATGCTGGTTCTTGCTGAAACTTTACAGTAATTATATTTACAGGCTAAATAAACTACCGCGTGTAAAATAGGGAGGAAAAATAGTGTTTATCCGAACTGAGATGTCACGCTATGATTCATTTTTCGACCATTTTTAATGCCGACGTAAATGGAACCTACTCTGACCAGAGCCTTATTTCTAAAAACAAGACCATATATTGTTCCTTTTGTTACCTATCTATTCTTATCACAAAAGGTAATAAGCAATATGCTCCAGTATTAATCATTATCATAGATGAACTCAGTTAGAGATGCAATCACCTTTTTTTTCATTTTGAAATGATGTGCTAACAGATGTTGGGATCTGCTCCAAAAGCGTCAGTGACTGCTCCAAACTAACATTTTGCCTGCCACAGAACCTGCTACAAAAGGTGAAATGCCGCTTCCATCGCTGCAATGAGTACCGCACACATCTACAATTTACACGCTTAACAAGAAAAGTCCGTAAGTTATTTTTTCTGCAGAAACAAGCGACGGCCGATTACGGAGAACCATACAAGGATCCCTGTGATTGACGAAACTCAGAATACAACTATGCATTAAAATAAATACAATATATGTGCACCGGGACAATGAACATTATGAAGCAATGGTGACGGTGCAGCTGGTGAATATTGAGCATGTTGGTAAACCCGAGACCGGGGAAAAAAGAACAAGGACGGGAACACAACTGGCGGTTGTGTTTACTTCCTCGTCCTTTTTTTCCCATGGAGTCTCGGGTTTACCAAAATGCTCAACGAACATGACGTTTCATTCACTCGTCCCTGCGCACGCCGCATTTTCGTATTCTAAAGTTCGTCATTCACAGGGACTTTCAGTGTTGTCTATCATTCGCCGTGATTGGCTACCTTTGTGTTCCGCAGGAAACTGAGCTCACAGGCTTTTTCTTAGGGTGCAAGTACCAAGAACTGACACGACGGACAAAGCAAAATTCAAAAGAAAATAACAGGGTTTTTTTGCTCTTTTTTTTATGGGCGTAACGGTTTAACGAAATAGAGAAGTCAGCTTTTTATGTACAGTTGGGGACAGGTTAAGAGGTGAGATAAAGCTCCTCCCACCTCTTTCCACTTGAGTAGAGCGAACACTGGAGAGGAGGCGACCTCCTCTCCAGCGTTCCTTCTGCTTCAGTGGAAAGAGGTGGGAGGAGCTTCAGCTGAACTCTTTAACCTCTCACCGACTATAGAGACCTAGCAATCGACCGCTCGCTTTGACATACTTAGCAAGGCGCCGATAATCGGCTCTTAATAAACCGCTATCATTGATTGCCCAGAAATAACGACACAAATTGACTCCGAATAGTTTTGAAAATAATGTACGCGTACGTAGTTTGAAAGCACTCGCATACTTCAACGGGTCTCACACATAAGCGTGCACTATAATGACGACAGCATCATTTAAATAAGATATTCATGAAAAAACAAATGAGGTTACTACCGTCAAATGTGACGTGCTCGATATCAAGTTGCCAGCGAGTCGAACAAAATCCGCGCTACACTGGCCCATAAGCCGTGACTGAGGACCTCTATACAAAATACGCCAACACACTGTTTCACGAACGAGCCCTCGTTTGCCCACAACCAGATTCGCGTGAGGCGAGCCTTCTGCGCATGCGCCGTGCCGACAGCAACGCCACCGCACATGCGTGACGTCAGAAGGTGTATAGAGTCACCGACAGCCTAACAACCGCAGGGCGTAGCGAATCCCAAGCGTCTCATTATCGCTGCCCCAGCCAATCAGATTGCGGCATTGGCCGATAAGACCGCCGAAGGACCAATCAGAAGTTGAGAAGCGCGAACGTAGTGAACCGCGCCCTGCGATATTTAAGCTGCGACAATAGTATAGGGTGACGACGAAACATCCCTTACAGGTTATACACACATTCATACCTTCGCAAAACGCAAACAATGTAATGGCACAAACGCAAAAAAAGAAAAAATACTCTGAAGTGCAACAGAAATTATAGCTTGCTGTCACTAGAGCTTTGTTCGGGTAATGACATACCGGCTATGGACTCGAGCCATAAAAAGAGCGGTGCTACTAGCATCAAGCTAAGCGACCTTGAGCACGATCAAACATTAATGCAACAAACTTGGACGTACGTGCTCCAGCCTGCACGAAAAATCCCGATTCCTCAAACTAAAACGCTTAAATAAACGTGCGCTAGCTAGAACACGCGCAAGAAGAAAACAATATATATCCGCACTCACACGCGAAGGTACTCCCCTACGACACCTGTCCTGGCCGAATTGTTATTTTCCTATTTAATCTCGCTATTTTTATCATCGAGGCTAGGTTGAACTTTGCTTTCGTGATTTTCGTTTTCTTTCCTCGGCCATCTGCAGGCCCAACTCAACTTGCTCTTTCTACCTCGTTATAACGAGATGGCTGTTTTCGTCTCTGTCTCTTACATCTCCCAACCAGATGGCGTGTCCTTGAAGCTCGCCGAAACAACGAGTGAGGAGTAGTTAAAACGAAACAAACTTGGAAGTAATCGCATTATAATAACATCCAGCGACGAATCCATTCAACAGACGGAACAAGCGATGGTAACAGACACAAAAACAACAAACAAATCGTGTCAATTTAGAAGACCATCGGCAGTACACACGCAGACACACACAACCAAGAAAGACAAGCTATTACAAGGGAGGGAGGGAAGCTGTCAGGCCAAACAGCTACAAAATGGCCACGCCAAAAACCGACGCCGACGAAAGTATGTATCCATCTTTACTTTATTCTGTCGCTCCCCGGGCCTTCTGCTTAAAAAATGCAGACGTCAACGCACAACCAAAAGCAACTCGGAGATTAAACACGTAAGAAAACGCTTCAGGGCATTACCGCACTTTAAAACCGTACACATAAAAAGTTGGAATTGCAAAAAAAAAAAAACAAAAAAAACGTCGTTGACTGAGACTGACGCGCGCGCGATCTGTTTTCTCTGTGTTAGAGAGCACGGCAGGAAAAAGCAAAAAAAAAACAAAAACAGATTGCTTCTTGCCTTTGGTCAAGATGGCGTCCGTCCGCGGTAGAACTGGCGCACCTGCTTTTAATTGGAACAGGTGTGGCAGCTAGCCGTCAGTTCAAACAATGAAACTAAAAATCGGCGGCGTCTGGTTTTGTTGCTTGAACGAGATAGCCACACTATCACGACGAACAAAAGTGCATGCAGGCACGTCAAAGCATCTTGGCCGCAGGTTGTTTTGTCCATTCAGACGCGAATAACGAATCCAAAATATGTTTATGAGCATGCGACTGTGTGGAAGATCGCAAACCTCGCCAAAAACAGCCAATTTTATGGAAAAGGTTTGTTTGTTTCTTGTTTTCTTGGTTGTTTTGTTTGTCGTTTAGTATGACAGACACTTGATGTATCAAGCTTCATGCCCGTAACCTCGACGATGATTTCGATTCGGTGAAGCCATAATAGAAGGATGGAGTTGTCTTCTGGTGGTTGAGGCTGTGTCTAACGAACAATTTTGAAGTAACTTAGTGTTGCATGCCTAAATTACTTTTTTTTTCTGTATCCTAAAATTCTAGATAAGATTATGATGATGTCTCTCATCTGTTGTCAAAATGCCTTCTACAATCATATAACTGCAGCGTATTAACATCCGCTAGTGGAGAACTGGGTACATGATGTTGTCTCGACTGTTTTGAAACAGCAAATCCAAAAGGAGAATTTTATTTTACTAAACTGTTTTTGTCACTGGTGGCTTAAAAAAACACAAGGCTTGACGAGCATAAGCATCTTATCATGGCTCCATAGCCAATAAAATGGCGGCATTAGCCAAAAAAGAAAAAAACACCGAATAACAAGTTATGAAGCGATTGAGGCATAAACATAATAATTTTATAAACTCAGCCTTTTTTGTGTGTCTGTCGCTGCAGCTCTGCTTCAACAACGTTACCAAATACGGTCAGTTTGCAAACTCGTGCAGACTCTTGCAGAAGCTGAGGTCCTCTCCTCCTGCCAACGTTCGTCGCCAATTGATGGAAGTGCCACCCTTTTTGTACGCCGCGGATGCTATCTGAACTTCTGGTTCAGAGGCACGCCGCGGCGTACAAAAAAGGTGGCGCTTCGGTCACCTGGAGACGACCATTCGCAGTAGAGGGTTGTTTGTGTCTCGTCGGATGTTTACGAACTAGGTGGATGGACCGGCGGTTACAACTTGAGATAAAACGTTGCTAGTCACACTCTCTTGTCTATTTCTTTCACAGAAGCCGACCTTCTAGCGATCGCGTACCACGCTTGAATCACTACGGCACACCTCTATTTATTAGGAGAAACCTAGCTACTGTCGGCACTCCCCAAGGACGAGATAACGGTCAGGTTCCCAGAGCAGTTACGTCGCGCGCTTCCAGGGTCAAGGTCACATTAGTAGTCGGTTTAACTTCGAAAGACCGAAACGGGCGATCTTGGGTGAGCGTGCAGCGGCGGCCAAAAATTTGCATAAACACAGACCGGACGACAACGAAAGGACGGTCCGGAAACTATCCATCTGGAGAAAATTCTTGCTCCGTATAGTGCATGCTGCCTGCCTGCCTGCCTGCCCGATACCGGCTGAGTTACGGTTTTGAGGCCCCCGTATTTTTTGTCTGGGAGGTCTCCGTAGAGCGTCCTCACTATATATATACCTGGTAAAATATGCACAGCTCTGGTTTTTTGCCGCGTGCTAAGACGATGAGTTGCGAAGATTGCAGCGGTAGCTGCCTGCCGTTCGCGCCCGGCGACGGTCATCTGCTTTGGCCATCTTCTTCACTTCCTGCTTGCGGTAAAGTCTGTTAGGCGGAAGTGAGTGGATCTCCCGGTAAAGCATCGCTAATACGTTATGCAAAAACTGTCCGCAGACATGCTCAAAGCACACACGCTGAAGGCGTGTTTGCACATAATTACGTCAGCAATGTGTTTGCAGCGAACGCTGTGTCACTTCATTGTACGATGCGTGCACAGCGTGACTGCGGATTGAGGATTTCGAGACGACCTTAACAGTCGCGTGTGTGTGCGACTAGCCGCAACGGACAATCCGACGTAGCCAATCAGACAGCGTGAAACGTGCATCGTCACGGCTCGCGTCGGTCTTTGTGGAGTATAGGCTATCACCGCAACTGCAGACTAATCACGCACCAAAAAAAAAATCGTAGGATTTGGACGCCTTTGTACGTGACTGGTTCAGTCGATGATGGCGAACGTATACAAAGATGAGACGATGTACGTTTTGGTGTATGCTTGATTGGATTCATCAAATCGTCGAGTCGAAAAGGGACGTCGCCAAGCAAGCCAGGAATAACTCTATGCAAAACTTTTGGGACAGCCCACAGGAAAAAAAATATATAGTGAATAGGGGCTATAGAAACAACTCTAAAAAAGTTACCTCCAGGAGAGTCTCCAGAAAATAGCAGACTTGGCAGGGGACACTAGGAGCAAATGGGGAGAACGTGATAAAGTACCTCCGGAGGCCCTAATCTACACGTCTGGACCAAGCGATACCGAGGAACCGAGACATCGCCATATAGATTAGGGCCCGAGAAGGGCCTCAAAGAAAAGCAGACTTACCAAAAACTTGTGGAAACAACTGGAATATGTAGATTTAGTAAAGCCTTAAAACAAAACAAACAAAAAACAGTAGGGGACATTAGGAGCTAATGAGAACCTGATAAGATACTGCCCGCACAGCTTCCGAGGAAAGTAGGCTTACTAGCAATCAGCAGGAGCTGGTAGAAAGAAGACACAAAAAAAACACCTCTCAAAAGAAAAACCTTGTAGGAAAAAGAACTTGCAGAGGACCCTCTTGGAGGTCGTCCAAGCAAAGAGCATTTACGAGGAATAAGTAGAACAATCGTCACATACACCTTTGCAAGACCATCAGAAAAAGGATCCCCTGGTGTGAATAATCCAAGATGGAACCTCTCCCGGCTCTCCCCACCAGCTTACTTTTCCTTCGTACTTCGTTTTGTAAACTAAAATATGTATGCTCTATACCGTTGGACTCGAGAACAACGTACACTCCTCACACCCGTATTTTCCCCAGGGACGCTTACACAAACCCTGTTACGTCAGCGGTGTGTGTACCCGCGCGCACCCTTCTGCGCAAGAAGACAGGTCAACGTAAACCAGGAGCAGCCCAGGCCCCCAAAGAACACCACGGCGAACTTTTTTTCCCTGCCATGGCGCGCGTGCTGGGGAGTGGGAGCCTCCGGTAATTACAACCGCCAACCCTGACAGAGCCCATAATACGAGACCTGTCAGTGCAGCCGCCTCGCCTGCATCCCTCACTGTCCAAACCGTCGGGCCGCTGGTTGCGCCATCGGCGCAGCAAAGTATTCCAACGCTCTCGAAAAGAAACAACCGAGAGATTGAACTGAAGCCGTAGGCGAAATGTAATGCCACAAGATAAAGAAGCGCCAAAAAAATGATTTCGTAAATTAAGTATAAGTCTCAGCGGCACGTCAGCGTCTGTTGGCTGGTTCGCTTCAAGACGAGACGCGCAGAAAGCGACGCCGTCCGCAATGACACCGCAACCGTAGAATGGACGCCTTCAAAATAAAAAACGACAAAACAACAAAAACAACGATGTCTTTTCAAAAAAGTGGAGGCTGAAAAAAAAAAAAAGAAACACGCTAAGAAACGACGACGTCTCTCCAAACGCTAAATAACCGGGCTGAAACCGAAAGTCGGATGGGAGAAAGGAAAAGCCATCTTGCTTGTTTGCTCCCCCGACTTTTCGACGCGTCTGACGTGCATGTCGTGTCTCTATCTTTTTTTATTATCGCTAAAATTGTTTTTAGGGTTTCTTTACGGACGTTGCGTGCACGTGTCTATAGAGCGGATGTTTTCTTGTTTTTAGTTGTTGTTGTTTTGTTTAAGTTCTCGAATGACGCACCAAACAAGCGCAGAGGGGCAGTAAAATGGGAGTGAAAACGATTCTTGAAAACACAAACAAAGCAAAAAAGGAGAAACGAAACCAACAGGCAAAGCAAACAAACGAGAAGTTCGTGAAGAGACGCACCGTGTACACAGGAGGGGGAGACGAACCCGCGGAAAAGCTCCGCGTGGATAATAACTGTCATCGTGATATACTCGGGCAATAAAATATGGCACAAAAGCGAAAGTGAGAGAGAACAATGGGGACCGATTCTCAGCTGCCTGATGTTAGGCCTAAGACGCTACGACATCCCAAACACTGGCTCTTGTTTCTAGAGGTTCGAAAATATACGCTCGGATAATAAGAGCCATCGAACAGCCCTTGAAATTACGGAATAACACGACGTAAGTGCGTAGACCGTCTTGATATAGTCGCGTTGATTGTTATTGTCTGCGTGATCAATCCGTGCTATGTACCCACATCCTGATTTTCATTATTACAATCTTCGTTATCCTCGTTGACACCAACGTTGGCGCAATCGTCTTCACTACGCGTTTACACTTGAGTCCGCTTTTTTATTTTTTATTCATGCGAGTAACAAGCTAAAGAGCGTAGGAAATAGAGCAGAGCGAACAGTTCTGTGTCGACGATCGGCCAAGGGCATACAATGTGCCTTGTATACTGGGAAATGCCATAAGACAAGGGCCCTAAACTCGTCCAACACAAAGTTGGAGCCCGAAGTCATTGCCGTGATTGTCCAATCGGTGCCCTCCGTCAACTTCGGCCCCAACTTTGTGTCTGACGAGTTGAGAGCCCCAGGTGCATTGGTTACCATATCCGACCGGATACAGGGAGACACGAAGTTGGAATCCTGGCACTGCCATGGATTTTGTTTTTCGGCAGCTTCGCAACTTTCAAGTACGGTTCATTCTTCTGCAAAATTTCGATTATTATCGAATGTTCTATGTCTGTTTGTGTGCATGTTTATACAGCCTGAAGTTAGTATGCCACAACGGGTGACTTGTTTTTCCAGCTGTAGATGAACAATTTAGCCAGTGCAGTCCAACCGCTAGCCTGGGGTCTTTAACGTGCACCCCGCAGTAGTGATACACGACCGCAAGCCGGTACGATGCTCATCCAGATGGAAACGGACATGGGTGGGGATTGAACCCAGGATCCCCCTGGGTTCTGCAGCGCGAGCTTTCGCTAACGTTCTACGAACTTCACTGCGCTTCCCGAAGCTTCACTGAATATGCGAGAATATTAACAGAAGTCACATGATCTACAAGCCAGCTGCAGCGCAGTTTCACGAAAATGCAATATTCTAATCCCAGCCGCATCGGACGCAGTTTACAAGGGATACAATCTCAATGCTACAATTAGTCATTTGCACAAACTCTACCCGCATGGGGTGTCAAACAAACCTCGTAACCTTTAATTTCGTGCGGCGCCGACAGGGTAGCCAAACCATGACCATCGTCTCGCAAACGGATGAGCAAACACAAGTTACAGTTAAACCATAAGAACAACATTTGAAGAAAAGAAAATTGAACATAAAAGTGCCTTAATATAAGCTGCAGAATCCCAAAAAGCTTGTTGTTGTTGACGGCGGCCAAAGCGAAAGACTGCTTTTTTTTTGTTAATATTGCGTTTTTTGTTTGCATTTACTTATGACAATCGCGTTTAAAGTCAAGGGCCTTGCGTACATTCTCAACACCCGGACCGGTTCCTCGGGTGGTTACACGAGAGGTGGTCATGGTTTGGGTGGTCGCTCTGCGGGTGGTTAGGCGGGCCGTCGCGTCTGCTGCCGAGAGAAGTCCTGCCCGCAGACATGCAGGCGGCGGGAGCTGCTACTATGTACAATGCCTGCCTAAAAGGAGGAATTCAACAGCCGAGGCTGGGGGCTAAAACGCAGACGACGGGACGCAGAGAAGAGACGCAGACAACGCCACGACTGAATGTCTTAAAGCCTTTTTTTTTTTAATCACATCTTTTGTTTGTTTGTTTGTAAAGCCTCGAATTGTTTGAAGCTTGCCTAATGAAAGGAAACTGACCCGAGCTTTCGCCCTCACTTCTAAAAAGTCGTGATTGTAGCTTGGTATTCAGGGATTCACACTGGGGAGACAGTATCTCACACTCACCAGTAGATAGATTTGAATGGCAAGAAGTGCTACAATCAGTCTTGTACACACTACTCGGAAAAAAGTAATCGATTACAATTACTATTCTTTTTGCTTAAATGCATTCAAATAGATTACCTGATTGTTTGAGATGTAAAGTGATTGACCGTTATTTGAAAAAAAGTAACCGCTACTTTTTTAATTACTTGGCATTTTGAACAGACAGAATTACAAGCTACTTATTTTCTCAATCCACGTATTTTGGTAGACCATTCTCCTGTCCGACACTTATGGTTCGAAGATTACTTTTCAGGAAACTTGCGAGAACAAAAGGCGCGATTAAAAAGGGAGGGGAAAATAATAACTCTTTCATGTAATTGCGGTACTTCTAAAGGTAATCAGATTATTCTTGTGATTATGCTTTTTTAGGTATTGAAATTATTCTTTAAACTATACTCCAAATAGTATTAAAAACAATTAATTAGATTCCTCGTAATGAGTATATCGTACAACCCTGGGCATATAGTTATAAGAGTAAAGTTCGTGTCCAATTTTTGCAAGCTTCGACACTCGAAAGTCTGATGAAGGATGGATAAGGGAAAGAAATTGAAACGCTTAGTTTCTCAGCACTGACCCTCGGCCTTCTGCGCTTGCCTGCTTAAGGATAGAAAAAATAAAAAAAAAGATTCACGGAACATGACGAGTTTGGGAAGTCAACTATTAAAACGTGAAATAGTTAAAAACCAAGTAGTCATGCGGTAATAATTGTTACGTAGTTTTTCGATCGTAACCGTGGCCACGTGATTTATCGGTCACCATTCAAAGGAGCGTGTCTCAAGCTAAACTTCTGCACGAAAATTCAAACAAACGCGGCCCAAGAAAGATTGCGTCTTCAAAACAAACCCACTCAGCGTGCTTAATTAGCCAAACTGGCGGATCTAAGTTTCGAGCGATCCCAGTTAATCCATTTGTTATCCTAACGGAGGTCCCACAATCAGAAAACTAATCTGGCTTTAGACTGCTCGCGCGCCCGTAATAATTGCTTCACGAATGCTCAGGATCTTTCTTTCTTTTGATCCTATATTCTGCAAGGAGCACGATCGCGATCGCTTTGAATCCAGTCGGGTTTATTCGCGCTAACAAACAAACGACTTTTCGTCTTATAAAGCCTTCTAGTTTTGTACGCGCAAAACAGTTTTTGTTGTTTGTTTTTTGAGGACAATAATCGGAGGATTCGAGCGTAAACTCCATTCCCGCCCAAGCCCTATCAACGAACATCTGGTAACCCAAAGCGAGCACTAATCGCCATCACAAAGCAACCTAGAGATAAGGTTAACAGCTAACCTACCTTCAAGAAGAAAAAAAAGCATTAAAGTAAGTAAATACCTAGAAATATAAAAGACAAAAGTTAACCTTCATGTTTCTTCAATCGCGAGTCGTGGGCATGTATATCAAACTTGGATTTCAAAACAAAGATAACGCAATTGAAGTCAAACAACACACAAAAAAAGGCAAACTGATGAAGCATCGGGGGACAATCATCGAGTAAAGTAGTTACAGTATAAAATTTAAAAAAAAAAACAGAGCGTAATTCCAATAGCAGTAAAGCTAAAAGGGCGAACGAGATCGCTCTTCGACAATGCCCGCAGGATGTCACGATCTCTCGGAGAGCCCTAAAAGTCGTTACACTGGCTGGCCGTTAAGAGGAATTATTTCTGCCTAGTCGCTACACTCCCCTTTACCGATTTGATGTTGTTTTTGCTGTTGTTTTCATTTGCTCCGCGTATTTTTTTTTTCGTTTGGGTTGTTTTTGTTTTATTACCATCGCCGATTATTGGATCGAGGCTATGGCTTGTGTTCCGCCGAATATATACAGACCGAGGCAGGTTAAAGTGGAACGGGTCTAGAATTGTGCCACTCACAGAAAATAGCCGCGTGCAACGAAGGAACTGGCCGCGCCGCGCCGCCAATCGCTAAGAATAAGAAAGAAAAGCGCAAAAAATGTTTGATAGAGTTACGAAAAAAACAATATATGAAAAGAAAAAGAAAACGGACCGCGAGGATTCGTCGATGCCGCTCCGATTAAAATAATTGCCTTCCTCCATACACTCCGCGTAAAGACTAATTTTTGTTTTTCCTATACGTGACGAAGATGCACGTGCTTATTCCTTCGATGAATTACCCAGTGACATCGACTTGGTCGCGAGGGTCTATATAGCCTCACTGGGTGACACCAGAACTACACTCTCTGCAATCCTCTTAACAGGGTGCTAAATGACTCGCGCTTTTGAGGCAGCTGGGCAGAGACGAACCTAAACTATGCTCTCTTTTTTATGGTTTTCTTTTTTTTTTATTCTGGCCGATTCCGTTTTTTGTTACTCTCACGGTGGTTTAGGCACAGCGGTGTCTTTACCATTGTGTCTCTCTCTGCCAGTCTGTCGCCAAGTAACGCATCTTGGTGACGCTTCGCGTTTAATCGATGATACTGGCTCTTTGTTGAAGCTCTCACAAAACTGCCCTCACAATATGTTTTTTTTCCTTTTTTAGACAACATTGGAATGACGGTTGGGTCCCATATTCTCCGAAAATCCGAGCTGGGGGGGGGGGGGGTGCAGCTGCCTCCTGGACGCTTATGACTTCTATATTACACAACCTACTGGAAGAGACGGCAGTCAGTCATGAAGATAGCCTAGATTCGGTGTCCTCTGGTACAATCTATACTTCATGAGAGTGCGTACGATCACGCCCGAAGAGCGAAGGGTGCGTCATCAATCATATCAAGTTGAACACGCAGCTTCTTCTCCGTTCACCGAAGCTAAGAGGCGCCTCCGACAGTACCTGGAAAGGGTACACTAAATGTTGATGGGACTCGGGAATTTATTTATTAAGATTAGGTAGAGTCATCATTTGAAGTGGTAGCGCGGTAGACGGTAGCGCGTAGTCGTGCCCGATCATTTATTTTCGTCCTCAAACATCGGAGAACAGATGACGATCTAGTGGAACAGTACGTTCAGTGAGAAATTATCTTCAGGCTAGCCCCTCTGACTTTATTTATTTACGACGACAAAAAAAAAAAAAGACATACGTTTAATCCTATAGCATATCAGAGCGCTCTATATTCATTTTGTGTGTGGTATACTGGAGTGGTCTATGTTCTGTGCTAAGTTCGCTCTTTGTTTTTCCGTGTTTCGCTCTACGGTACATGCGCAGTGTCCTTCAAATGTCAACGCGTTAATATGTAGTTTCCCAAATCCAAAAGTGATTATTCGCTGAGCTTATGCTCCACTGAAATAGGCGATATTCAGTGCCCTTGGTTTATCAACCTGAACAGTGTACGGGACATTGAACGAACCACACTAAACGAATATCTATTTATTGAGATACTTTGTACCGTCGAGTCTGTGGTCTATTGGGACGTCCTGGTCCCAATAGACCATAGACTATTAAAGGACCATATTCAGTCTGACTCGAACAATTCAAAATTCGTTGAACCGTCTGTATTAAACAAATATGCAGGATGATTCGTTCTAAGCTTTACAGATTTGTTTAAAAAAATAAAAGCTACACTAAGGTGAGTTATACGCCAAGGGGGACATAATGTAGGGGGCTAATCGTCACAATAAGTTGAGTATTACCTAAAATGTGTAAGTTAACTTTAGAGCGCTGCTCTTAGGCGCCGTTTCCGGGGAGAACGGCGTCGCCGTCGGCGTAACCGCGCGTTGCATAATGGGGCGCTTCCCATATTGACGTCGCACGCGACGTCACGTGATGACGCAACAAGGGTAAAATTTCGCGCTAAATTTGGCGGGAAATTTTCGCTAAATTTAGCGGAAAACTTTCCTCCAAATTTAACGTGAAAATTTTACCCTACTGACGTCACACGCGACGTCACGGGAATGAATGTGACGTCACGTGAAATTTAGCGGAAAAACTTTTCCGCTAAATTTAGCCGAAAATTTTCCCCGCTAAATTTGGCGGGAAAATATTTCGACTAAATTTACCCGGAAAATGTTCGCTAAATTTTCTGCTAAATTTAGCGGCGAAAATGTTGGTAAATTTCTCTGCTAAATTTAGCGGAAAAATTTTCGCTAAGTTTAGCGGAAAATTTAGCGAAAATTTCCCGCTAAATGGGAGGGGAGCAGGACAGGGGGAAGGGAGGGTACGGGGGAGGAGGAGAGGATGCCCTCCCCTCCGTACGCTCCCTCCTCCTCCTCAAGAGCTGCGCTCTAAATCGGCATTACAGAGAACTGTAAACGTCTTTATTTTTTTTAATTAGTGAAAATATACATATGGTTCTAATTTGAAACTTGCTGAGCGTCATCGAAAACCACTAAATCAGCATTTTAAAAGACTCTGAGCGCGAGCGAAGCGCAGTAGTGCGCTAAAGTCACCACTCACGCAACAGGCACAAGGCTTAGGGTGAGAAAACGCGAATGATAAGAGACGGAAAAACCGCGCGGGCGATTCGGATCGCACCGGTAGCCTTGCTTCCGCTACACAGGGTGGTAACTTTAGCGCTCAACCGTGCTC
This sequence comes from Ixodes ricinus, assembly GCA_037355805.1. NCBI lineage: Eukaryota > Metazoa > Arthropoda > Arachnida > Ixodida > Ixodidae > Ixodes > Ixodes ricinus. The sequence goes on from JAZHYW010037736.1 coordinate 86,717, forward strand.
CAACTCATTGTGAAATTGCCTGATTGAGTGGTTTTCGACGACGCTCTACAAGTTTATAATTAGAACCACATCATTATTTTCAATAAATAAAACTCTAATTACCATGTTCTAGTTAATTAGCCAACCAATCGTTATGATTAGTGCCTTATGCTATGGCCCCCTCCGTATAACTCACCTGCACAAACCGCATTAGTGCAGCTTTCGCGGCTTTTTTTATATTAACAAATTCGTTAAGCTTAGAAACAAACACAATGTATAGTTCCTTGGGCAGTCTATGTTCGGCAAATTTATGACGGCCTGGTTCCAATAGAGCATAAACGGGCCGTATTCGGTGTCTGTGTTTTATGGTAAACTGTGGACCTATATCTGTGCTGCCTGTTTTCTCTAAAGCACTCGAGAAAATTATTCTTACACGTCTCAATAACTTCTTTCAAAAACATTGTGCGTTAACGGACAATCAGTTTGGTTTTCGAAAGGGCAAATCAACCGAAGCTGCGTTGTTATTTCAAAAGGAAATTATATTACAAAACATAGAAAAGACACTTATTACATTAGATGTATTCATCGATTTTAGCGAAGCATGTAATGTCTTAAATCACAAAATTTTGTTCGAGAAATTAAGTCGTTATGGCGTCCACGGTGTGCCGCTTGTTTTACTGAAATCATATTTACAACATTGGAAACAGTGTGTTGTTATTGATAGTCACATTAATGAAATTGTGAACATTCACAATGAAGCGCAGTTTATCATCTATGTAGACGATACAAGCCTGTTTCTCTCTGGTGATGAAGCTAATATAGTAATATGCAACGCCAACTCTGTTCTAAAAAAGTTTTCGATGTGATCTGAGGTAAATCGGCTCAGCGTAAACGCAACACAATCCGAGGCTATTTTTTTCAGGGCTACAAATAAACCAATTGTGGTAAATCATACAATCAAACTTGGCCCTTCGGCAATGGAACTACTAAGTAAACATAAAACTTTAGGTGTAGTTTTTTTTTTTTCGGAGCATTTGACGTGGGAATTTTACGTCAATTATCTAGTTGGTAAACTTTCTTGAATTGTCGGTATTGTCGCTCGTTGTCGGAGTGTTTTACCCCCAACATTAAGCTACAACTTTACCATGGTCTGTTTCGGTCTTATTTAAACTATTGTCACATTGTGTGGGCTACAACGACAAAAACAAATCTTCAAAATATATTACTACTGAAAAAAATATTGCGCTATACTGCGGATCTCTCGTACACGGACCACGCAAAACCTCTATTTACAAAATTTTAAATTTTTTTTCTGTAGGAAGCATGTACGAATACCGTTTACTTTATGCGATTTGTTTCTCATCTGAGGAATTTGTAGATTTTTTGTACATTCTTTCAGGACTTAAAATGAATGAAAGTAATGTTGACACACACCGTAGAAAGACACATGTGCTTCCTCAATCTCGCACAAACTACAACTTTCAGTCACTACATTATAATGTGCCATCCTTATTAAACAAGTACATCACAAACAACATAAACATATACACGTTAAATTTAAAAAAAAACAATTCCGCTTGTACTGTGTGTAGCTTTGCGTAGTGGGATTTTAAATTAATGTTTGTTGTATATATATATATATATATATATATATATATATATATATATATATATATATATATATATATATATATATATATAACATGTGTCTTTGAGTGTTAAAGCTCCTGCCAATGTAAAGGGATCCCAGACCCAGACAAGCTGTTTTCAACAGCTTTTTTGTTTGGCGAATCCTCCAGTTTTCTGGGAAATAAAATGTTGATTTGATTTGATTTTATATCAACTGGAACAGTTCGTTCTGCATACAATGGTCCATATGAAACGAATATTATAGTTTCTTGGACAGTCTATATTTGACTAATCTATGGCCTATCGGGACGTCTTGAGTTCCCAGAGACCATAAACGGGCCGTATTTAATGGCTGCGTTCTATCAACTGTAATCGTTCATTGTACTACTCACAACGGTCAACATTAAGCGATGGCCTATGGCGACGTCTAGGTTCCAAGATACCACAGACCATAAACGGGCCGTATTTCATGGCTGTGTTCTATCAACTGTAAAAGTTCATTGTAGTACTTACAACGGTCAATAATAAACGACTATATGGTTTCTTGGGCAGTCTATACTTGGCGAGTCTATGGTCTCTCGGGACGTCTTGGTCGCTATTGACTATAGACCTCAAGCGGGCCGGCAATACTCAGCGTCTGTGGTCAGCGACTGGAAAAGTTCATAGTGCATAGAACGCCGTTAAACAAAAACATTGCTCCTTGAGCTCCGGTATTCGGCCAGTCTTTGATCTATTGGGACGTCCTGGTCCAAATAGTGCACCACCTGCCCGCAGAGAAAAGATGAAGCGTGCTCCCGCGCCTCACGGAAGCCATAAATCGTCCGGAATGGGCAAAAAGACGTCTGCCATGCCCGAAACGGAAATCGAAAGAGTCGCAGCAGCATGTGAGAGGGTTCGGACAACGAGAGAAAGGACGAGAGCGTGTGACTGACCAGAGGAGAGGGTACGGACAGGGATGAAAAAAGAGAAGGCGGGACCCCTCCCAGATGTGGCCGCTGCCGTGGCGCTACGTAATGACTCTTCCGGGGTGAAAGTACGGGGTTGGCATGAGATTAAGTTTACGATACGTGCGACTCCATCCACTCCGGCTTTCTTTTGTCCTTGTTGTTGCTGTCGTTGCTCAAGGTGTTCTCAATATTCCTGTTTGTCTGTTGCACGTCTTGACCATGATGACATCGTGTCAATTTTTTTTGAGCGCGGCCGTTTTCTTTGGCGCGAGCGGATTTGATCGACTTAAAGAGGTAGCGCGTCCCGGCGCGCGTTTGGCGTGTGTGTGCTCTTGACGTGAAGAGATTTCTTTGCTCGTCTCTGTCGCCTCACCAGCAGCGTGTTCGAAGACAGCTTTTGGGACGACGTCGCCAAACGTTGCGATGCCTGGCTTTGTTGTCAACGAGAGTCCTCGACTGCTTCAGAACGATCGGAGGTGTTTCAGTAGTCCGGATTTCAGGAGGAGGCTGCTACATACGTTTCCACGATATTTGTGGCGTCGTGTCAGCGTATAGTTAGAAACAGGTAGCATGCTGATAGAGCAGACAGGAAAGCTGGAAGGTGTCACCAGTCACTTTCTGCAAGTCCTTCCACTGGTAAATGTGCGTACACTCTAACAAATATTAAAAACCTGTAACCTTTCTAGCTGCTCCAGAGTCGCTTCGTTAGCCAGATTACACACACACTACACACGACACACACACACACACAATTCTATGAGTACGTGATACAGTGTGATTAAAGGGGGTAGTGTAATCAAAGGAAACCGGAGAAGCGGCACAACGTTGGAAGACGGCTGCAGGTGGCGCTGGCGCTTGCAGACACCGTCGTTCGGCTATGGCTCCGGCTCGGCCACTTGGCACAACTTGGCTCCGGCCAGCTCCGGCAGTTGTAGCACAGTGGACTTCATGTCGTCTGCTAGTTTCACATTTTTATGTCAGCTACGAACAGAAATCATGGCGCTGGGAAGTTCACTGAAACTGATAATTGTTTGTGAGGTATTTATATTAGTTATGAAGTGTGTTAGATGCACTCTATCTGCCGGCCGGTGAAGCACCCGAACGAATGCTAAGATCGAAGCGCCACCTACACCGTCTTCCAAGGAGCCGTTCCCGATGCAAGGTCGAGGCTACGCGGCAACTACACACACACAACCACTGTATACGTGGCATGATAAGAGGACGCGATTGCGTCCAGTTATCATCGTCTGCAAAGGGCCACATTCATGGTGGTGTGAAATGAAGGTTCTTAAACCCGTACAAAAAAAATTATTTATGACGTTTCTATTCAAAATTTGTTGATTTCTTGTTGACTCTGATGACATCGTTTTGACTTTGCTCCCTAGAAACGACCAAGAAAAGATTTGTAAAGTTAGGCTAAAATCTACGACTTTTTATTTGAAAAAAAAAAAGCTACAAATAATTACCTTGGAAGCGACGGAAAATTTTGTTTTCTTTGAAATAAAAAGTGGCTGAAAAGTTACAAGAGGTAAAAAAGAAAGTGATGAAAAGATGTCGACATTTAATGTTGTCTGATGACCTCTTTCGAAAGCTTTTCAACAAAAAAGGTGCAAAAGTTATTTTGATGATCTTTGTATTTTTTTAAAGGGAAGTACCGACGAAGCGCGCGTGTCGTCAGCACGCCAACAGCAGAACTGGACATGCAGCCGCCACGTGTTCGCGCGCGTGGGCGAGCACGTGTTATCGCAAGCTTGCCCAAAGTTACCTTGGCACGCATTCTGCATGTGCTTCCACACCCGGAGCGCCAGCCGGGTCGCTACTGCGTACGCGGCGGCCAGAAAATACCACCTATGGCGCTCACCTTGAACAATAACAACGCAGCAAAAATCACCAGACACAAAGCAACACGATTTCTGGCGCGAGCTCGCGGCCAACCAGAGCCACTATACCGTGCCTAAACGCCGCGCAGGGTAACAACAACAACCAACGATCCCTGCTAGGAAATACGAAGCACAAAGAACTCACAAATCAACGGACCAGCCAATCAACGAGCGACGCCGCATCAGAGTGCGAGTGTGTACGTACCCAACCCCGCGTCCTCTACAGACATACACACATCGCCACACGGTAGGAGTCAATGACGCGCGAGTCACGACCGACATGGTATCATGCTCGACCTGTCTCACAAAACGACTTCGCGCACATACTCGATCGTATACAACGCACACTTCATTTTTAATTCCTTTTTTCTTTTTCTTCTCTGTCTCCCCCGAAGAACAATATGTCTCGGTAACAGCGTAGCGAAACAATTAATCTCCGTCATTACGGGCCATTGCTGTTCTCGGTCCCGTTCTTGTAACTCTTGTAACTCTTTTCTTTTTTTTCTTTTTTTTATCGTCCATTTTTACCGTGAGTACTCGGTGGCAGCGGCGGCATTGGAGAACGTCCGGACCGCGGTATCGGTTCCGATACGTGGTGTGAATATCGCCGACGAGCCTTGAACGTGGTGGGTACGTCGCTGCTCCGATCCGGAGAGATTATCGCGCATGTCATCTGTGCGTCGGTTTTACTTTTTTTCTTTTGTTTTCAACTTGGCGTCGAAAGCACGTTTGTGTCATTAAGGTGTTTTATCTTCTCTCGCTTTTGTTTTTGTTGTTCGCTTCGCTTCCCCACTTTATTTGCCGCAAGTTTATTTCGATTGAATAGGATGCGAGTTTCCGACAGATTGGTGGACGTGCTCTTCAAAGACGAACCATGAACCAGGATCTTAGGAGGCAAAGTTCGATCACCCCTAAAGCCGCAGTTACGTGCTGCTCATTCATAGTACGCAAAAAGACGCGGATTTCTCCGCGGACATTTATGAGAGAGTTGTCTGCGGGCACGCGTCACTCTTGTTCGAAGTATGTTCGCTTCATACATGGATGGATGGATGGATGTTAATGGCTATACCCTTTGTAACGGACGGTAGCTTGCGATAGCTAGCCTAAGTCTAAAAAGACAAAGACATATGCACGCCTCGGACAGTGTTTGCAGACTGCCTTTTGTATAATGTATTAGCCGCGTGACAGCGGATTTTCTCAGTAAACTCTCAGACTTTTACTGCTTGATACGAACAATGTCAGCGATGCAGTAAAACCATATCGAGACATATGTCGGGTACCTTCAATTAAAAAAGTAAATGTAGTCAATAGAAAGTGTCGTGGGTACCAGGCTCCAATCTAAAAAGAGTTTCGGTGGCAAATTAGTGAGTCGTCTTTTTTTACAACTACATGGCAAAAGATGTCCATTTGAAAAGCGAGCGCCACATTGTGGCTGCTACGGCAATCCCCGAGGCCGCCATATTTCGGGCACGGGCTCTCTGAGCATGTATCAACGTTACTAGATTAGCTCAGTTTTGGAACAGTCGCGGTGGGAAGTTCCCATCGGAGCTAATCTAGTCGAAGGGGTGAGGCTTAAGGGCCCTTCAAGCGGCAGACTTCAGAACGCGTGAAGCCACACAACTGCGCCCCAAATGGTGTGCGGCGGTTCGCTCCCGTCCGTGTGTTTTTGCCGGGCCGGGGGATTTCTCTGCCAACGTCCGCTTGTATCTTTTACGGATGCCAAAATGAATGATACTTATCAGGTGTGCCCGGACAGCCACCCACATACGCTCTGTTGGCTATCAGCGAACGCCTCCGCTGCTTGTTCGAGGCTGGGCCAAGCGGAGTCTCCGATACGAGAAAAGGGAAGGATACCAGTCTTTGTATTCTTCCCCTCGTATTGTATCCACGTTGCCTATAAGAGTTCCTTGACCTGCAGAGAACGTGCTACAACGTCATTTTAATCTTAGCTGGCTCTGCACCAATAAACGTTGCGCTTCTTGAGTTTGGATGAGCCACTTCGCCACGTTTTATCAGACGTTAGAACCGAGTATGAGGCAGACAAATAAACAAGATCCGAAAAACTTTTTTTTTCTTTTTATGTGCAAGACGTAGACATGGGCGAGGCTGTCTATACCAAGGCTGCAGGGTCCGGCGAACTGCTGCGGATCCGTGGGGCGACATGCGGCATCCCAAATACGAATGTTTTGGTGCACCGTCTCTTGACCGAAAAACGTTTTATCTCCTTCAATGTTCCAGGGGTACATCGCGGCACTTTTAGTCACTGGCAATTAAAGAAACGAAGGGTGTGGCCTTAACGCTTCTTGATTCGTTCTTGTGCCTGACACTTCGGCTTCTGATTCGGACCGCTAGGGCTACATTTGGACGGAGGATGAGCGTTCGGTGATGCACAGTTTATTTTTCTGAGAAAAAAAAAAACTTGTAACTTTCTTTGGGGACACGCTGTAGTGATCCATTAAGAATGACTCTAAGGTTAAGATGTTAAGATCCGCCAAAATGACGGCTACAACTGCGCCACTATAAAAGCCCAACGTCGAGACATATCGGAATAATCAGCTATTAAAAGGAGACAATTAAGGTGGGGGATCGGGATAAAGAAGAAAGAAATAAGCTTCCGAAATGAGCCGTTGAATATTCAACGGGCCGGGGAAAATAACGGCTCTACATCCATCAGCGCGAGTGCCTATACCCCTCCTTGGCCACCGACTGTAAACACAGGTTCGGGTTTCCGAGAGCGAAACCGCGGCGTGCAGGGTAGCCAGCCTCCCGAAGAACCTTATCCCTCAACCCTGAAACTGCAACGTCGCCTGTATATACCTCCCGAGAAGAAAACGCCCAGACCTTAAGCCCAATCATCGCTCAACTCGAAAATCACGCGCCGAGAGCCAAACTTTCCTTTTACCCCACCCGTAAAACGGACCGAGGGTTCCCCCACGAAGATGCCATGTTCCAAACACGTGCACTCCCACTGCAGCCGCCTCATTGGTCGAGCTGACTGCCGAGGGTGATGACGTCACGGAATCCCGACCGCTGGTTGGTGGGAAACCGCAATGACGTCACGATTGCGCAGCGTTTCATTGGACGAGTCGGCTCGCAGCTCAGGTATACAGTCCAACCGAAGACGTAGACGATGGTGCGCGTGTGGCCACCGTGTAGAGAAACAACCAGTCGTGACCCTCATTTGCATTATTTCCTCCGCAAACAAAGACCCACACCGCCGACATTGATTAGCGAAACAATAAACGAAACGGCAAACCGAGGAGAATTAGCGTTGTTCGTGCAGGGTTACTTGACCGGGGGTTCCCTTTGTAATTAAAAATATTTCGTTATCTGGGCACGTCATCGCGGAAAACGGACCATGTGCGGCCATTGCAGACAGACGATATCCGCCCGGATCAGGTGAGGCAATCGTGGCGGGTAAAACAAAGTGCTGTCTCAAAGTAAAAATTAAAATAGAAAAATAATAAGAGTAATGTCGGATTCACATAGTGCGATTTTAGCTGCGCGATGAAAGCTGCAGTGCCCAACTGCGAAAATCGCACCATGTAAATCGGGCCTTTTACACGTAATCCACGCGTCTCACAGCTGAGCCCATTCCCTATAATCCTCTGTTGCGCGCCGCCAGTCCACTTGGGCTGTGGAAGGCGGAACGCCTTCCACAGCCCAGTGGATATGTTCTGCGATATATATATATATATATATATTAGACATTATACATGCTCGCGGCACCAGTCAAAGACCGGATGGTCTGACGAGACGTCGGCGCCGCTAAGTGAATTAAATAATAACATATTTTATATACTACGCTATCGACAGACCAGCAGAATGACATAAATTTAAGAATGATTCAACAACAAAGCAAAACAAAATCAAAACACGTAAGAAATAAACGCAGCAATAGCGTAAAGCACTGCTAAAAGCAATAATACGAAATTTCCTATTTCAGTTGTTGTCCGTAGGATATCATCAAAGTTTCTTTCAATATATGTGTTTGTTTAGCGAGGTACCAGGTCTAATGAGTGTATGGAGATAACTGAGTGTGTTGAGAAAACTGAAAACGATATGCAAACGTTTGTGCGCCCATGCTGGTCCTAATTTTTGAAGGTACAGACTTTTCATTCCGAGTGTTATAATGGTGGTCGGGTCTAGTGCAGACTGATGGGTAGGTTGACTCTTGAAGTCTATGATCCTGGAGAATATAGTGCGAGTCTACAGATGTATGGTTTATTAAAGTTTCAGTATTCTATTTATTTATTTATTTATTCAAAAAAGCGGATGCTCTATGCGTCGTGTTCAGAGTTATCTATTAAGCGAACAACCTTTTTCTGCAGAATACGTGGATGCGCGATACCCGTCTTTGTCGTGTGAACCCAGACAAGCCGCGCAAGCGTCAACCTCCCAGTGACTCTGCATTTTTAGCCCGGGCAATACGTGAATGAACGACGGTTACCTCATCGACATCCTCCTCCCCTCCTCGAAGAATTTTACTATCGCGTATAGGAGCAAACGCAAGCGCTGAGCGCTTGCGTTAGCGTTGCGCGCCCCACTCTGCGCATGCGCGTCGTCGCCACGCGTTAAAGGGACACCCATGCAGTTTTTGGAGAAGCTACTTTTTGGTGCGATGGCGTTAAGGAAGTGTCAGTGAATGAGTATCTTCAGTTTTAGAAGGCAGAACCGCCTATTAATCACGCAGGAATAAAATACGTGCGGACTCTTTTCTGTACTTGCGAGGACCAATGAAATTATCGTATGTTTGAAAATTTTGGCGGCCTTTCTTTCCCCGCTGCGTTGGAAACAACCGCAGCGGCAGACCAATCACAGGTCGAGGAGAACTGGTGGCGCGCGTTGCATGCCGGTCGTGCCGTTCGCGGGCCGGCTTCTTCTCTTTGCAAACATGGCGTCGGTGGTGATCGTTGGCGTGGTCGGCGTGGTGGAAGCTCATCGTTCCGCGTAAAAGCGCTATCCTTGACTGTGAATTTTCGTCGTGTGTCGCTATGATAACCCAGCACGTACTAGAAGGGAAGATCCACCTACTCGTGCGGCGATGTCGTGGCGGCACTCTCAAGACAGCAGAAACGCCCGTGCCGTCGTGTTTGTTTACTTCGACTACAGTGGTGCTTTCTAAGCATTTGTGTCCTCGAACATCGCCCGGATTTCTTATTTGGCGCATTTCATGCGTGTGCTCAAGTTCAAGGTATTACTGGCGCGTACCGTATAAAGGATGCGAATTTTCACGCGTTTTCATCGCCGGAGAAAAGTGATTAGTGTTAGCAATCCTGAACGCTCGTAACGTCTATCTGATCACGAAATCATATTTCTACGTTGCTATATCGCTGCTAAGATTACATTGTCTTTTATAATCGTAGAAAAGGCGTGTGGCGATATTTGTACTATTGCAATGTCGTGTATTAGAGTCGTGATCGTCCAAGACGGCGTACTGCATCTTTTTATTTTCTTTTTTCATCCACTGTACCCTGCAAGCCTATTAAGAAAAATAATAATAAAGCTTTAGGCTATAGAAAACTGTCTGTCTATATTCTGTTACGGCATTGAGTAGCAGTGCGTCCCCTTTTTAGAGGGGCCGCTGAAACAGCTGACGGCGGCGACCCGCTGCTGCCTTGTTGTAGTGGTTGCAGGTGTGTGTACGCGCGGCGCAGAGCAGTCGTTCCGGTCGCTCCGGACGCAGTCGTAGGTACGCGCTCGTTGCACATGTCTGAACCAGCCTTCCCCCCGTCCTCCCGAGGCGAAAGTCAACGTGGCGACATCTGCTTGACATCACGTACCAGAGGTAACGCTGCGATGTCAAACGTTGGTTTGGTTACGACTTGCCCAAACCGCAAATCGAAGAACGCCCGAAAAGGTCTGCGTTTCGTCGTCCTCGGAACCCGAACATGACTCCGAAGCGCTGCTATCGTCCACATCGCACATCGGAGTGGCGTCATAGGAAATCCTCCCCCAGATCGGCTGTCCGCCGAAGAATTTCAACCTCTAACGGCGTCAGGTCCTCGAGAGTAGAGAACTCCGCCATGAATGACAAAGAGGTTCGGCCGATGCGGCTACCTCGGGATCACTGCGCGCGACGGAACGTCGTCCAACGCCATTGGCCCGAGATCCTTTTGATAAGCGTGCGAGGACCAATGAGAGTGGTTTCGTTTTCGGATGGATCCGAGGTTTGGCGGCCTTCAATTGCATTTTTATTAAAGAAATAATCACCGTATGACTATACTTTTTGGTTTTTAGGGATACTTAGGGCGTCTAAATTCAGCTGTCATCATCAAAACACGAACTCAAAAACCGCGTGAGTCTCCCCTTTAATTCCAAACGCAGGCTAAGCTCCGCCCACACGCGCAGTGTGGAAGGCGCAACCCTATAACGTAAAAGCACAGTGCTCGAGTTTGCTCGTATGCACAATACTAAGACTCGCTATTGTTTTCGGCACCTCGTTTTATAACACGTTAGGAAACGTAAGATCGTGCCCAACATCGACGCGCTCAAGAAAAAACAAACAAAAAAAAAACAGTGCAGATTTTACGATAGACACTATCAACGCGTTAGAGGATTGTTGCCGCCTCAGTAATCTTTACACCGCGCACACGACGGCGAAAAACGCGGGAGTGGGGAAAAAAAATTAAGAAAAGCTCTAGTTGAAGAAAAGAGTTAGTGTAGTTCGCACCTTTATACCTCCCGCACGATTCCGGATGTCCACAATGAGGCATTGTTTTATGACGCATGCGGGCAACTGTACACTCCGTTCGCCCCCTAAGCTGCCAGTGCGCTGGAAGTCGAGTGCCCGTTGCACCAGTCGGATCTCTGGACCCACGTGATCACACTCCCGTCCCGTACGCACGCGCAGAGTGAGAGATCGGCCGGTCACGTGATGAAAGGGAGGCGGTTCATTGGTCAGGCGAGCGCGTATAGCTCTCACCGCACTGTCAGCTTGGGTGCGAACGGAGTACACAGGCCGATTTGATAACGCCTCGCCCGCCATGCGGGCAGGAAGGCAGCCACGCATTCCGGAGCAAGGGGTGTACAATTGGTCTCCGATGCTGATTGATCGCTTTATTGATCGCCAGACAGGAAGGCACGCACGATAACCGAAGCAAAAGTACATTTAATACCGAGCCCGAAACAAAGTCTGGAGCACTTCGTGTCTCGAGTTCTGAGAATACGATAGAACTTTCAGCATGCCACGCGTACAATCGCTGATTCTTTTTTTTATTGCGAAAGTATTAAACTGTTTCATGGAGCGAAGCCGGCATTGTCTGTAGCAGCAAAAGGAGCCTTAAATTCCCATTGGCTGCGACGCGTCATATCGGATGCATCGCCACGGAAGCCGGCGGGGCCACTCAAGGTCAAAGCGGACGCGCCTCAGAAAATAAAACACAAAGAAAAGCACGACAACGCAGATGCTTCAGTCACGGGAGCCGTGGAACCGGCGGCGGGCGTCGCGCCTGCGCAGTGGTGGAGCGTGACGCCACCGCCGGAGCGCCGTGTGAAATCGAAAGACGTGGCGGGCTGCTTGTAGGAGTTGCGCTGCGCGTAGGGATGCTTTCGTATTCCTACATGTAAGCAGTCTTATACGTGTCTTTCCGAGCTTTTTTTTCTAGGTTCGTGTTTTGCGGTAGCGTTATTTCGGAACGTACACTGCGTACGTCGGGGCAACGAGAAATTACGTACCCTGGACGCATGCTATGTATGCCGTTCATTCGCGACGTCACCAGTGCGTGATGCACGTTAGAGAGCCTAGGCCAGCAGTGGTATGGTGCACTGGCTAAGTTTGTCGTCTACAGCAGAGACACGAGACTCCCATTGGTGCGGCCAAGTATCCCGCAGTCAAACCAAGTACAAAAACCACCTGCTTTTTTTAAAGGTCAAATCAAGGTCACAAATGAGAAGTTTGACATGAGTTTCCCCAAAACAAAGTCTAATATCTCATCTTTTGGTGCTATATATGGATAGCACACGCTGATAGGTCAGTCATTCTCCCTGGGTAATCTCGGATTCCTTAGGATTAACTATAGTCGGTGACAACTCAAGAAGGCACAGCGAGGAAAAGGAAGGTAGGAGAGGAAATGGACGCAACGCTTGCGAGGGGAGGAGGAAATCCCTTCCCCTCGCCGCCAGCGTTGCGTCCGCTTCCTCCTCTCCCGCCTTCTTTTCCCTCGCCCTACCTTCTTAACCTGCAACATACTATAGGCAATGAAACAATATAAACGTCATAAGCTGCAAATATCCAAAAGTCAGGGGTCAGAATTCGGTCGCTAATTCAGTATTATTCGTGATCACTAAATCGAGCTACGTCGATCTTTACCTTTGGTAATATTTTCTTGCTGTCTGGAAATTGCGAGATTTAAAAAGGGGCTCCAACCTTCGTCAGGCTGCTCCTGCCGCTTTTTGTTCTTGTCCCCTGTTTCAAATGTAAACAAAATAAAGATATACTTATATATGTTGATTTGCAAAACTATCTTCAGGCTATGTTGACAAACAATATCGTTGACCGAAAGTAGACTGCATGCATGGGAGTTGACTGATTTTTTCCCATCCTGTAAATTAACTTCAGACAGTGCTAAGAAACAAACAAATGCAGAGTAAAAAATGTATTTAAAAGGAAAAGTAGCGTCTGAAATTCAGATGTTGTCCGTCTTTCTCCTGTTTCGTTCATTTAGAATTATCTCTTCCCTGCTCCACCCTCAAGTGATTATGGGTTTGGACTGCCAACGCACGAACTCTCCAATTATTATGCCGAACCAAATATTTTTTTTTTGTTGCAATCATTACCATAACCCTTCGAGCAGAATACCTTTTTCCAGCCTATTAACAAAAACTGCCCCATTTTTATGAGAAAAAAAATGAATCAGATAGCTAAGAAATGCGGGAAACTTTTCCAACTAAAACAAAAAAATAACTCTTCACGCTCGATTGTCCCATTTGATTCTAAACTACAGCGACGGCATCAGAAAAAGAAACAGCGCCGTTTAAAACCAGAGCAAAAGACTACCCTCAAATACTTCAAAGGTCCAGCGGCTCTTTCCCGCTCAGTAAAAAAAAAGCGCGCCTCTTTAAATGCTCCGTATAAGATCCCCCCAAACCAAGAAAAAGAAAAGAAAAACAAGCAAAAAACACGCGAAGTAAGACTTTCCCGCCAATTTGTTTCGCGGCGTATTTCTCTTCCCGCGCTTTACATATAGCCGCTCATAAGTGGACTACCAACCGACGACGCATTTGGCGGGAAAAAACTTCAAGAATGAGGACAACTGAGGAAGAAAGAAAAAAAAAATGGAGCGCTTTGCTAAACGGGTTTTTGTATAGGAACCTACGTGGTTTGTTTTATTTTTGCATTTACGTACTCCTTATATTTTTATATCTGTGTTCTGTTTTTGAAGATGTCAATTTCTTCTTTTGTGTAGGAAAAATACTTTCTCTTGTCAAAATTTTAAATATAGGCCTTAGTGACACTGCGACGGCTAAACGTTATTCGCCCCTCGTTTGTGTCTCGCGTTTAGTATCAATTAACCAACCAATCAATCGTGTGTTTCATTGCGTCCCCAAACAACTGGTAGCTCTTAGGAGGCAAAAGAGGCAAACGAGACAAAAAGAAAGAAAAAACACGACTAGCGAGAGAGCACGAAAATTAAACTTTTCTTGGACTTTTCAAAACGAAGTGAAGTGCACGCCTGCATGCCTGTCAATGGAACGTAAAATTCAAGTGAAACAATAATAAAAAGAAACATTGTAGTTCAATGGGGGTATTCACTGGACGCCATATTTGAGGTCAATGTTTAGGGCGCATGCTCAGAACGAGCTTACATTAATAGTCCGCTAAGACCGCGGCAATCTTGATGGTATGCACGTTGCAAAAGGACTGTGGAAGCTCGCCGTCAGCACGCGCTCAGCAACCACGCACACAGATATGGCCGCCAGTGAATACTCCCTATACATGCAAGAAGGGACGCTGTTCCTCGCGTCGTTCCCTCGAAAACGTCACGAGCTCGCGTTCCGGTTCCACGGATGTAAGATGGAACGGCGTTCCTGAAACGCCGTTCGTGAAACGCTGCTCGTCTGCAGTTGATTGCGAGGCACGAGCTTCGCGGAGTGATTCTGGTCTGTAAACGAGACCAAGAGCATCTTTTCGCTCCGGTTGGGAACTTGCGAAGGCGTCTGCCGAGCAAACTGGCCCCAACGCCGGCACATCTCGGCTATGTGTGTTACAAGGCCAGCCGAAAACGAAACAAACATAATAATAATAATAATAACCAACGCTGAAACGAAAGTAAGGAAGGCGCGAAGACGAAGCGCACGAAGTGAGAATACTCCGAGAATAAGGAGAGCCTACTCTCCCCCCCCCCCCCCCCCCGAGGGAAGAAATGAACGCGGGGTCATATAAGACGACATTCCATCGTTGTAAAATCTACCATTGTTCTAGGCGTTACCGAAAAAGAAAAGTAACGAAAATACGTCACTCGTTACTCGCAACATAAAGGAACGCGTTATCGACCTACGTTAGCTTAAAATAAAAGGAACGCGTTACCGTGACGGTTACCGATAAAAGGTAATACACATTGCTTTTTATTTACAAATCAAGGGTAACAGGGTTTTTAATTGCTATTCTTTTATCGATTTTTTTTTGCGACAGCGTTTTGCGATCACTGGGACAAAGGCCGTGGGCGATGGGGTTTTTCTAAAGTGGGAGCTTTTTTTTTTGTTTCTTGCGTTTGTGTGTGAGGAAGACAGTCAAAATGTTTAGTGGAAGTGGAACGAGTGCAATAATTAACGACTCGGTGCCTATACCTAGTTGGGACATGTTTGTGATACTGTTAAAAAGCGCCACGGAATACGGACAAAGAAGATAGACTGGGCGCTAGTTATGCCCTGTCTATTGTCCTCGACCGTGTCTCGTCGCGCTTTTCATAAATTACGAGTAACGTAAATCTAGTTACCCGTTACTTGAAATAAGTAGGGAAAGTACATTCCCGCCCGTTACTCTTTTCTAAACGTAACGAGTATAGGTTACCACGCTACCGAAAGAAGTAACGCGTTGCCGGTAACGGCGTTACTTCTAACGCCTTAGCGCGCTAACACTAATATCACCAAATAAACGAATCACGCAAAAAAAAAAAAAGCACAGGGTTGCGGCGCATGCAGACTCGCGTGATTGATTTAGCCGGTGGTAGCGAACGCGCGCAGACGACGAGCGACATGACGATGCCATTTTGGCGCTTTGTGATTGGCTCAATCCGATCGTAGTATCGGCAGCGCTCGGATTTAGTGTGAATTGCGAAGTTTAGTCAAAATTGCTAAGAAGGTAGCTCCGCTTCTTGAACTTCTGTATAGTGTTGGTTTCGGAGACCTTGAAGGGCGTTTCGGTGTTTGGATGCGGCGTTTGTTCTCGCCAGACGCAAGCGATGATGTAGGAAAAATCATATCACGCGTCTGTTTCGTATCACAAGCTCCGGGGAACTAAGATCCCCATATGTTGAATCATTCGGTGTTTGCGCAATAATAGCGGGAAATTTACTATAATTATTTTAGGTGCACCTCTACGGCTCCTGCTTCTGAGTGCTGCACTTATACTCGGGGATTTGACTACACAGTTATTTTCTTGTGATGACTTCGCATTGTGAAGCTACTTTCTGGTTTTTTGTTTCTTTGAATTATGATCCGCCAAAAACTTCCAGCCTTTCCACTCTGGTGAAGAACGAAGACCAGCTAAGCTGTATGCTCGTCCCGTGTGTTTCTTCTTCGTCCTTGCCTGTTTTGCGCGTTGTTTCCTACGATGAACTATCCATTCTTCTATGATAGCTGGAAAGGTTGCCGCCGTCTATGAGCGACGGCGGAAACCAGACTGGTTGTCTGGTTGCCGCCGTCGCTCATAGATGGCGGTGGCTGTCCAGAGTTTTGCGTATATATTTTTTTTTTTAGTCGACACTTCTTTGGTATTGGACACGAAACTGGGAAACTAGACCTCAACAGATCCGCTGTAAAACGGTGCACCCCTAACGCAGTGATCGAAGAACCTCATATCGGACACGACAGCGCTTCCTACAAACTTGACGGTACACGGTCTCGCCCCATTCTACAACGCTTCCCACACCACGAACGCGCACGCGGAAAGGCAAGACCAAACCTAAACATAGATCGAACGTAAACACGCATAGGAGGATCGAAGAAGCATTCCCGAAGATGAGCAAACACGTATATGCGTCGCTGGGAAAGACAATCAAATCGTGGTTCTTAGAAAAACAAAACAACAAAAAAAGCCTTCTTGTGCGCGCGTTGCGGTCAACCGAATGGGTCACACGTCACTGCACGTCGGCAAAGGAGCTTAGAAATGTGTCACGCCTACCGCACCGCAACAATGTGCCGCCTTCCCCCCTATGACGGCCATTGTCTTCCTACTTTGCCACATATCTGGGCGTCATTACGTAACCTACACGAACGTAACGCCTGTCGCTGGAACCGGTCAATGAATAAGAACGAGAGAGAGAGAGAGAGGGAGAAAGTTCATGGTCTAGGATCCTCAGAAGCGCAATTGTCCAGGTTTCGTTTCGCGTTCTGAATACGGTACTTTCAAAGAATGCACGCAAAGAAAATAATTTTGTCTGAGGCACACATGTACGGTACCAACTACGAGTCATCAAATTGTTTGTAATCACGGTACTTTTGGAGTAAGCTTGAAATCATTTGACTACGTTTACTAGGAAGTACTCACCAAAGGAATCTGAAGAATTTTGGAATTACAAAAACTATTTGTAACCGTTACCGATTTCTCTCACCATTCCAGCGGCGGCCTTTCTTGGTAGGAAACTTATAGTACCAAGAAAGGATATCGTCTACAAAAATCAGTTTTGGTAGACGATATTCTTTGCCGAAAACTTGCGAGTTTCGGTTCGAGTATTCCTATCGAGGAATACTCGAACCGAGTTTTCGACAAAGGATATCGTCTACCAAAACTGGTGGGTTGAGAAGATAAGTAGTTCGTAATTCGGTTATTCTGATGCACTAATGAAAATTAAAAAAGAAAGAAAAACATTTTCGAACCGACAAAAAAACCGCCGTTTTTAAAATCTGAAGTAATTGGAGAAGTGACGGTAACTTTTTCAAGTAACCGTCAATTACTTCCTTCTTAAGTAATCGAGTAATCTTATTAAATACTTTTTAAGCCAGAGTAATTGTAATTGTCATCAATTACTTTTTTCGAGTATTGTGTACAAGACTGGTCAGAGATTCCGTTCCGTGCTCGCAAACCTTCCATCTTGTATCCGTGTGTCTGAGTTTTGGGTTTTCAATGGCGCATGATCAAACTAAGTTTTCTTCTTTTTTTGTCGTATTTTACGGTTAACACGGCACTTATCAACACAGCGCATGAAATAACCGAATGCTCCCGTTACGTTTTAAGTAGTTGGAGGATCAGGTTCAATATTCCAGGCTCCCATTTCTTTCCGCGTGCTCAAAAGTCATCTCGTGCGAATGCTTGCACGGTTTATGCGTTCATAAGGGCGATGTTATCTACACTCCAAGAAAGCAAAACACAACCGTCGATTTCACTTTACGAATTACGAGTAGTTAGTTACCTCATATTTAAGTGCGTCCCTTTCGAGTACTCGTTGTTCGTTCAGCCCGAGCTAAGTTGCTAACATAAGCCTGGTGTCGGCAGCAAACTTTGCCTAAGGCCACGGTCTGTACATCCTATACAAAAGAGAGTCTGCGGCCACTTTTGGAGACGTGTTTCTTACTTGGATGAGGGTCCTGCCATATTGTTCATGCACAAATCGCCTGCAGACGTGTTCAAAGCATGCATACACATGAAGCCAACATGCTCGAAGCATGCTTAAGGCTTGTCCGCGAAAAGTTTCGTTAGCCTGTCTGCAGCGACACAGCTGCCGTGTATGCAGCTTTGTATGATGCATGCGCGGAGTGACGGCGGGCATTTAAGGTAACGTCAATTGACTAAGTAGGAGAATGAATCTGATTTGGTTTCGTTCGACTAAGTCCGGCAAGGTATACACGAAGACGCAGGCTGCTGAGCCCGATTAACAACAGTGTCTATATAGACGCTGCCCTATACCGCGGCCGTGTTACGGTATGCCACTTTTGTTGTTGATGTTTGTTGTGCGTCGATTGATTCTTCTTGTTGATGATGTTCTCGTTCGTTGGGGAGATCGTTGCCTCGCGAAAGGAAGCGAATGCCGAGCAGGTCCCACAAGCGGAAACCCGAGTAAAAAAGGGGCTTGGCTGCTGGGATCGGTCCGGTCGGCACGGTTATACGGCTTTGGCTCGGCTACGGCTTTGGCTCGAGGGCCTCCCTCCAAACCGAAAGTCAGCCTTGTTAGACGCAGGCGAAGCAGACGATCGTGCGAGGTCGTTGGCTTTGTGCTCACAAAACAAAACAAAACAAAATGTTCTTTTTCTTGACCGAGACTGCGTTGTTTACGATAGACTGTATGGGCCTACGCTTCGTATACTGCGCTGGAGTGGAACACGTAGGCGACGATCACTCGTACATCTACGAAGGAAGAGCCGTTATTATAATGCAATTAGGCAAAGGTGCGGCACTTTTCTTTCCAGGTGCGATCCGAGCCGTTTGTAACGTCTGAATGTGTGCACCGATATGGCAGACGTGAAAGGGTATATCGTACAACAAGCGCTACTGTGGGGTTTCGATAATTTGGTCGCCACGTGCTATCTTGAGAACAGCAAGGAATACGGGGTCATAAGATATTGTAGGGGACGGGCCTTCCTGCTTTTTTTATATTTAAACCCTAGTAAAAATAGCGCATTAAGCTCCTTGAAAAAATTCAACTTTCTTTTAATAAAACATTGTCTAAATCTTGTGATGATAATGCAATTAATGCCAAGGCGCAACCGAGCTGGACAAGAATGACGACAGTAATCCTTGGAGAAGATGAACGAGGAGGACAAAGGACAAACGAGAAATCTTCGTGACAAAATATTCAGAAGATTACATTCAGCAGTTGTTGGCGTGACTTAGCTCATGCACTCGTGCAAACATTTTGCAGCAGCCCGCAACTATAGACAGCTGAATGGATGCATTAGGCTGAACCCTTGTACTCTGGCGGAAGCTTGCCTCACCTTGCTAGTGTTTGCAAGTTATAAAGCGGCGATTGTAACGTCAACGAACTGCCCTTACATAAATTATCCATCAGTCAATCAATCGATTAGTAAGTGTCAGTTAGCCAATCAGCGATTGATCAACGAAGAGAAGCGCTTAACAAAGCGCCGGCCCTAAGGTTCTGTGCCGGTCCGGCGAATAGGGACTGCAATTACATCAATAATTCAATTAATCGATAAATTAATCAGTTTGTGAATCAGTCAATAGATTAATAAATAAATAAATCAGTGATATGTGAAGAGCACACCAACGAAGCGCCGATTCTTACCTTCGGTTTCGGTCCGGCGGATAATGGACGGCAATCGCATATATCAATCAATTAATCAATCAATAAGCTAGTCAGTCTGTCATCCAGTCAACAAATCAATAGTTCAGTCAAAGAGGGACCAGGGAAGAGCAGTCGCCAACGAAGCATCGACTCTCCGCTTAGGCAACAGTCCGGCGACTTGCGGACTGTCATTAACATTGATCAATTAATCAATCAGTCGGTAAATAAAGCAATCAATAAATGCATCAACCATCGAATAAATCAGTCAATCAGAAAGGGATCAACGAAGCGCAGCGGCCAACAACGCATCAACTTTTCCCTTCGGTGCCGTTTTGGACGGATCATGGAGCTGCCATTACATCAATCAATCAGTATATAATAAAGAAACAAACAAATAAATACATGAGCAAATGAATAACAAAATAAAAACGAGTGATCAGTGAAGAGAAGCGGTCAACGAAGCAAGGACTCTTCTTCGCCTCGGTGCCGGTTCGGCGGAGAACGTCGACGGGCTCCTAGTCCAGAAAACTCGGCTGCTCCGTTCACCTCTCCACGAACCCGGAACTAATAACGTCGGCGGCAACAGCAGCCAAAGACCCGACCGCGGGGACGTCCGCCAGTGACGTCAACCCCACGAACGATTCAAGGTCACGGTCAAGGCCAGGTACATCGAGCAAAAAACCACTTTCTCGCCCGTTTTATTTGATTATACGCCCGCTGCTTTTCATATTTGCTTGTTCGTGCTTGGGTTCTTCTTAGCCCCGAAAATGTCGTCAAATTGGTTTCCTTGTTTGTTTGTTTAGAAAGAGAGCAATAAAGATCGGGCCATACCTGTTTTGTGCGAAAGGAAGGCACGTTCTCCTCCCTTAACGGAAAATGTACTTCTTTTTCTTGTTTTTTTTCCCTTTCGTGTAAAACAAAAAAGTACACTTGGGAAGGTATGTTTAAAGCATATATTTCTAGTCTACTGATAGCATATTAAACGTATCAAAAGCGGTAATTAAAGTTTCTTTGTATAAACTTTGAGAGTGTACGTCTTTTCCGTTTTAACTTTACTCGGTCGACTGTTTCGCCTTGTTACATTGCTTCGAGCGTATTCTTTACATAATGAAAGTGTCTTAAAACTTTTGGTATTTCTGAATTATTACATAGTATTATTTAATGTATTTGATATGCTCATACAGTATACGTTACCGTGTTATTGTATGCATTATATTGCATTATTGTATGCATGATACTTATTTTGTTCCACGATATTTGTTATTGAATAATATTTATTTATCGAACGTGTTATATTGTGTTATTGAACTATATTTGTTGATTGTATATATTATAAATATAATTTAGGCATTCTCTTTGTTTCATAGACGTAAATATCTGTAGATTTTTACGCATTTTCTTTTTCAAAACCACAACTAAAAAAAAAAATACATGTAGATGATAACAAGACATGTATTTCGAATATCCAAGTTTCGGGTTGTATCATTGACAGTATCCAGAGTAATGCATCCTCTCTTCGAGGTAATATCCATCAACTTCGTGCATATTAGATAATGTGAGTGATTTCCATGCTTAAACACACTTTGAACGAAACTAGAAAAGTATTCGGCCATTTGGTGCACCATACAGTGCCCACAAGAAGCCACTCGACTCAAGCTAAATATCTACAGAAAAACTTTCTCGCGCGTACACTTGACCCACATTCACAAGACCCACTCCACGAAACGACGGCTTTAGAATAGCGCATTCCAACTTGATTTGCCCAAGACTGTATCTTCTGCAGATAAGTGACCGCAATACCGAATGTCAGTTAAGCGCAACCTTGGTTGCGGAGAAAAGCATTTCACACCCTTAGCGGAGGAGACTATTCCGCTGAGAAAATTAGTGCGTAAAACACTATAATAATGCGCTCGACCGCGCGTATATGTGTCCTTACTCATTATATTTTTCTCTCACCCTGGACAAAGCTTAGTCTTGTGTGTACCCCTTATGTCTTTCTTCTTTTTTTTTTATTAGCGACGTTTAATTGTATTGCGCGTTCGCAAACTAAGTACACCGCTTTTGTTCGTGCTTATGATTTAGTACGTTCAATTCGTATATAGCAGTGCCGCCGCGTTCTCAAATCGCTCGTTGTTAGAGCAATCTTATGATCCGGAACGCACCAAGCTGCGTGAGTTGCTCGTGTCGGTGGGGGTATTGTCACGCTTATTAAGTAATTAACTCGTTTAATGATCCACGTGAATGCTCGCGCCACACATCAACGGGACTGTGCTGCGAGAGATTTCTGTAGACTCGCTTCTATAAGCCACTGGGCGAGACTGTGTAATAAATGTCGGAGTTGCGGAACCTTATTTGTATTGTTGTTGTAACGACATGTAACACGAGGTTACTACGCTTCTCTGTAATGCGAAATTAGAGCGAAGCTCTTGAGGTATGTTGATTTTGTGATATACCGTGGTAGAGAATTGAGAGAGAATATATATATACATATATAGATATATATACATATGATTTTTTTTAATTTTAGGGTAGGCCAGGGAAGATGAGGAGGGTGCGATGAAGCCCCAGTGCAACGCGCGGATGTTTGTTTCGAGGAACGTGGAATGTTTTTGGATAGTTGCTTCGGATATTTCTTGAAGCCGCATCTCGTGAAGCTGTGGCCTGTGACGTCACATGACGTCATAGTTTTCCCGCTAAATTTAGCTGGAAAATTGAAGCCACGTGACCTCAACACCTATATTCAGTTTCCCCGCTAAATGTAGCGGGGAAAATAGACGTCACACGACTTCGTGTCACCCCGTACATCACCTATGAACAAATTCAGTTTATCCCGCTAGATTTAGCGGGAAAATTCGACGTCACGTGACCTCGACATCAATGCAGTTTCCCCGCTAAAATTAGCGGGGAAAATGATGTCACATGACTTCATGTCACGTGACTTATGCACAAAGTCCTCGCTAAATTTCGCGGGGAAACTGAATTGGTGTGAGGTCATGGGGCATCAGTTTTGCCGCTAAATTTAGCGGGGAAACTGAACGCGCAGTGTCGCATTGTGGGACATCACTGACCCACACACCAATTCAGTTTCTTCGCTAAATTTAGCGAGGAATTGAATTGGTGCATAGGTCTGTGACGACCCATAATGCAACGCGCGCGGTTGCGCCGACGGCGACGGCGACGCCGACGCCGCTATACGCGGAAACGGGCGCCTAAGAGCTGCGCTCTAAAAACAATCGGACGTAACCAACGATGTTGTTGTCCAATTAAGCGATTAGCTGCAGACACAACTGAAAGAGCCGTGACAGGTGACGCGTCAATATTCCCGCTAAATTTAGCGGGTAAACTGAATTTGTGTGTAGGTCACAGGACATCAAACCATGCGACGTCATTCTCCCCGCTAGATTTAGCGGGAAAACTGAAATTGGTGAAGATGTCCCGTGACATTTTGTGACGCCATTTCCCTCCCCTAAAAGTAGCAGGGAAACTGAATCTGTGCATAGGTCACGTGACACCAAGTCATGTGACATCATTTCCACCCCCCTCTAAATTTAGCGGGGAAAATAAACGGCCAGAAACATATGCCCCAAAGTGACCCGAACGAAGGTCCTAAGAAAGCCAATCGCTTTAATAATCTCTTTAAAAAAACATAGGACGCAGTAATCGGCCCGTCATGTTCACGCGTTTTGCTTCGTGATTGGTTCATTGAAGCTCTCTCATCGGCCAATCTCGCAATTTGATTGGCTGTGGGGCGCTAATCAGACGCTCGGCACACGCCACGTTTCTCAAACTATACAGAGAGCAAGTCGTCTGCTTCCTTGCGCGGGGTTCCGGTGACGTCAGAATCCACGCCGAGCTCTGATTGGCTGTGATGGGAGGATAGTGGGTAGACCTGATCAATGCTAGATGCCTTCAGGTCTACCCACTATTTTTTTTTCAATCAGCCAATAACAGCTCGGCGTCCTGACGTCATCGCAACCCCTGCTCAAGAAGCAGACGAACTTTCGCTCCGCATAGCTATAGTCACGTGACCAACAGCTCCCGCGCACTGCAGCGATTGGGTCTCGTACAAGCGCTGCGAAGAAACAAACGCACTAAATTTTTTGTTTTGTTTTTGTTGTTTTGTTTTGTTTTGTGGGGAAAGGGGGGGGTTGTAAAGTGAGTTCACTGAGGAAAAAAAAACTTGAAGGGATTCTAGAGCGTGCAATCGCGTCACGTGTAGCTAGCGCACGCTCTCGTTCTTTTCGTGTCCTCTACTGCTTTTCGTCGTCGCTGCAGGAAATGTCGAAACAGGCTTGTGTAACTTCCCGAAAGTGTCAACTACGTGACGGGCGGTCGTCTCACGTTAGAAAGGAGTCGGCGTACAACGAAGCTGACCCGGCATCGCGTGTCTAGTTCGAGTGAAACCGTTCTCGTTTGGCAGACAATAGCGGGCGTAAGATGGCACTGCGTAAACAAATGCCACGATGCCTTTCTAGAAAATGCACCTGAATGAACTATAAGGAAATGTGCAATTAAGTTGAGTGTAAGCATCGGCACCTACCAAAATCGACCATAGTATTTATTTCAATACATCCGTAAGTTGTGGAGCTTTTGGACGTCTTTGAGAATATTGTCAACAACACCGAGATTCACGTGCAAAGGTATAGTGCAGGGGTCTCCAAACTTTTTGGCCAGCAGGAAATACTAAAGATATAAGCATTTAAATACAGAAATTTAAACTAGATAAAAAAAGGTAAGGTGGACAACTACGTATGCTTTATTTTTAAGTACAATATTTTAATCTCTATGACATTATAAAATAATGGTGACCCCGAGAACTCACCGGATATAAATCAAAGCTCGTTTATACAGGCCAGAATACTAATGAAAATGGTTGATCAGATCGAGATCACCATGCACCATAAACATGAGAACGCAAAGGAATTTTTTTCACAGGTACGCAGACATGAAGCAGGGAACTACGATTGGTAATTATGGTGATGACAACGTACAATAAACAATATGCCGAGAGAACCGGCGTTTTGACACACTCTTTTATGCATGTGCGAATAGTGGAATTTGAATTCGAAGCAAATTCTCGGCCGAATATTTTTGCTTCGAATGTCGAACGGTTTCTCCAAGCTTTTCACTACTGCACCATGCCTAAACGAAAACCCATCTGAACTCGTAAAGGTTGTTACCAAGCTTCCACTTGTCCACATCTAAGCTAATTTTAATTTAGCTATATTTATGGACTGTGACCTCAGAAAGTTCATTGCCTACATCGGATGGCGAGTAAAAGATGCATTTGACGTAACATTAAACATATAGAGATGCCTAGCTATATACCTAATCGACGAGATTTATAAATCTCCTTGCTTCTAAAATTTGAGAAAATAAAAAAGGCAATCATGAATGATGAACGTAGGTTGTCAGGACATCTCTGCCTAACACGTACTCATGCACAATAGCCACAGTTTAATTTTAAAATTTTTACTGGAGTGTAGGATATCGACATTCAAAAAAAATTTCCGTTTCTGTTTACACACACCATGCGCGCGCGTGCACCATGCCGCTTTGAAAGTGGGCTTTGCTCATAAGAACGTGACTGCAATATTTGTACTTTTCGAAGTGTTGATCGCGGCGGGTTAGACCCGTTCAGCAGGCTTCTTACCGAGCACTGGCGCACTGTGGAGAAGCGACAGCCGCGTAGACGAGCTTCGTGGGTGTTGCTTCTCCGCGGTGCACCGGTGCTCGATAAGAAGCGCGCTCAACGGGGCTAACCCGCCGCGGTGCAGCACTTCGAAAAATACGAATATCGGAGTTCATCTCGAGGCGGATATCGAATAGCGTGTTATTCGATACTACTATTCGAAAATTCGAATATTCGCACAACACTGCAGTTTTCTCTCATTGTTTCTGATATTTTTGTTTGCGCTTTTGGTGCGCGTCGCAGCGCCAATTTTTTACGAGCGCTTATATTTTGCGTTGATAGCAGCGGGCCGCGGGCCGGGCGTCACTGGAAAGACCGCGGCCATCCGCGGCCCGGATCCAGCCCGCAGGCTGGGGTGTGGAGACCCCTGGTATAGCGTCATACCACGACGTGTTTGTTTTTTCCAAGAACGCATTAAGAGGCCGTATTAGTCGATGAAGCTTAGCAGCCTTGCTAATAACCGTGAAGTTAAGGGTTCTTATTATGTCAGGTTTAACAACAAAGGGCCTGTTTTTCATGTCGGCATTCCACTAAATATCTATGGTAATGCAACAAACTTGTTAGCCTCTTGAAGTGAGTTTGTATCCTCAACGGGGGGCATGGGCTTACGTCTCCCAAAGCTACATGACTGCCTACCACAAAAAAAATTACATTTATTACTTTTCGAATAAAAAAAGCTTAAATTCCTCAAGCTCACACAACAACGTTATTAAAGGTTTTCCCGGTAACACAGCGGGCTATCGTTCAACAACCGCAAAAAAAGCAAAAAAAAAACCTTTTCGATACAAGCACAAACAACTTTTAACCGATCATCGGACGGTTGTAGATTGCGCGGGGCATAAGACACACCGCCTTCGGCACACAGCCTTGGCGATCCGTCTCCAAATGAAGCGAGATTGATCCACAAGGTCTGCCGCCGACTCCCGAAGGTCGAATGCTGTCACTTCACCTTTTGTGAGCCCTTCACGTTTGTACGTATACGCCTAGCTCATGGTCTGGCTCTATCGCTTTCTGGCTCTCAGCGAACTGTCAAGTTGTTGGTTCTGCTCTAACAGAAACTATGCGAACAACATCAGGCAAACAGTTGTCGGTGTGCCCACATGGTACGAAGACCAGACACAAGGCGCAAGCCCCCCTGCGGAGATGGACAGCGAGCGCCTGGGTGCGGCTCGGATTTCGCTCGAGTTCAGCGCTGAAACATGAAAGGTGAGGCGTACGTTGCATAATTCGACAGCTACCTTGAAACAGCTGAGCGTACGTACGCGCACCCTTGCGCCTTCCAAGAACTGAAATCTTAATTTTTGCTTTGCTGGTAAGTACATGATAATAAATAGAATGTACCGCATCGCGTGTTATGCAATCATTTCGATGCCGCCAACGATTTTTTTCCCAAACATATTATGAAATCATAACACAGAAGATGAAACGTTCTTTTCTCGTTTCTTCTTATTAACTGTTGATTCAGGAACTGTTCTTAAATCATCTCTTTTACTTACTGTTTTTTTTTATATCGCATTTTTGCGAAAACTTTTTTAAAATGTTCACAATTTGCGAGACAGCATGGGGGAAGTAAAGGTATCTTCTAGCGACGCAAACCTTATGAGTTATTATGTGTTTGTATCTTAATTGAGCTATAGAAATATATTTCCTTCACTACGATGTAAAAAAATACATTTTTTTCTATGGGCAAATACGTCTATATTTGTGTAACTAATTTAACGGTCCTCACTGGATCATATTATATTTGAATCTATATTTCTACCAGATCAGATGTTAAACAGAAGCCTTAATGTTTTATCAACAATTGATTGGTCGAGTTATGAAAACATCAATATTTAAACATTTATCACAGCTCTGATCATAATCAACTGAAATTGGGAGAAGTGTTGTGCCTGGGTCGAGGGCCTTGTCAAGCATGTATTTCACAGCTTTTTCCATCGACCTTCACCATCAATGTAGAGGGAAATAAAAGATTTATGATATTCTAAAATAAATGTTTGGAGAGAAAGCTGATACTGCAATTAGTCGAATTGGTATTATCAAAACCGTATCTAAATTAAGGTTCGTTTATTGCTCCATGTAATCAAGTGTTCTAGGAACTCATTTTGAACCTGCGTTACTTGTCGACCGTTCTCTTTTATTTCAACGTTACCATGTCTCCGGCACAGTATTTCTTAATTTCATATAATCTTGGGTATTGCTATAAATCCAGTGGAGGGGTAAGTTTTTTTTTTTTTGTATCAATTTAACTGTCGCCAAGTTTTAGAATATGAAATCTTCTCAATAATTACTAATTCTTAAAGTGGCACTATAGTCACGCGCAGTTGTACGCAACATATGATAATTCAAGTATGGTAGGAAAACAAGCAGTGTAAAATTTGAAAATAAGGGTAATAGCGCAGGCTATAGCTGCTGAACGGTCATACTTATAAAACCCCAGCGGAGACAAGGAAATAAAGTTTAAAAAAAGGACAGCATAACGACGTATAAGACGTCGTTGTGTTAACCCTTTTTTCTCTTTTTTTTTCTGTTTCGGCGTTTTATAAGTAAGTCTGGAATTTATTAGCAAAAACCGCATGGGTATTTTAACCACCTCAACCACGCTCTTTTTTTTTTTAATAGATAAGTGCCCACATCGCAAAGTAAAAGAAAAAGCGTGAGAGGAACGTCATTTGACAGAAGATATTCGAGTGATTGGACAAAATGTCTGCATATAACAATTAATTAACCCTTACAGCACAATGACCCCCCCCCCAAACAAACGTGCACCCAATCTATTCCTCGCATGAAAAACGAGCTGTCATAAGTGTCAATGTTAGCCTTGTCATGCGGGCCCATTATTGCACTTCTAGTAACAAACTTAAAATATTCATAAAAATAAACCAGCAATAAAACGAATACCCATATAAAAACAAAGAAGCGACAATTTTAGAGGAAGAATCAACTCTCCAAACAAGTTGCTAAGTCGCTAATGTCCAGGCTCCTTGATAGCCATCAATTTTTCACCCGTCACCATACCGTCGATTAAGAACCGAATTAACTAAATCACAATATACATTTTCAGAATATATTAATCACGACAAAAAGAAAGCAAGCGTAAAAAAAAAAGCAAGAGACGCCAAACATTCGTCTTCTATTTTTTTGTCCCGTTTTTTCGATCTATGCCTCACTTCAAAGAAAAATAACGACAAAAAAAAACCCCAAAGTCAAGGTTGCCAGGCGAGTAGCATCTATTTTCGCCGCTCAGCCCGAGTTATTTTTAATGGTCCCATCCCCCATTCTGCGGCCACTCCCTTCGAGCAGGTCATTTTGTTCCTTTGCTCGTTGTTTTAATTAATCGATGTCCTCATTAATTATTTTTCTTCCTTCCAAATTACGCCCAGCCACCGTCGCACTTTCTCTCATGCACACCGTCCAAGACTCGACAAGGACCCTACGAAGCGAAAGCGACTCGCCACCTCGACCAATCAGAAGCATCGAATCATCTACGTCATTGCGTTCTTCAGCTAATTGGGCCAATCGGAAGAGAGGAACACGCCGTACCCTAAAGAAAAATACCAACTGATTCTGTGTTGCTTGTACCTGTATCTGTAATCCAAGTCTTTTGCTTATTGTTTAGGATGAATGCATAGTAGATGGAACTTTTCAAGCTACCGGAGTAAAGATTCTAGATAAGAAGAGGCCGTTCGTGCTTCCTGCAAGTGGCCACATTCTTGAACCGCCGACTTGCGACGTTGCAGGTTTTAGGACGCACAGAAGAAAACTAAACTGAATGACGCCATTTTGTTTCAGCGTAATGTGCTCGTGATTGATAGGTTGTAGTCACTTGTAAAAAACGTATCAAGGGACTTTATACCCGAGGACATGGTCATCCCAAAGACCCTTGACACTTTCTTATACAAGCAACGACAACCAACCCGAATGACGAAGCAGAGTTTGCAGGAACAAGATGGCGCCTTTCAGTTCATGTCAACGTTACTAGAACTCTCAGTTGGGAAACTCGCCTTTGAAACCTGGGCCGCTGGCATCCACCGAGACCGAGCTAAATAACAGCGCCAGTCTGTATCATTTGTCTTAACTGTAGTCGCCTTGAGCTTTTCGAAAGCATGTCTTTTGCGTAAGAACTAACGGAAAAAACTCTTTTTGTAATAACTTTTATTGGAGTTTAGTACAAAATGGAGGGCGCGTGTTGTTTTCTAAAATCTTTAGTTCGCATGGTTTTGCAGTATAATTAATATTGTTTTTATACAACCGTGCCTCAGCGGTGATTTCAGGTAGCACGTCCTGAGTTAGGTGCATATTAACCACGGTAGTAATCCGCGGCACGTCCGCTTGGGAGTTGAGGGCGGTACCTCGAAGCCCCTTCCACAGTATTTGTTCTGGCCCCAAAATGGCCGATTACAACAATAATGGAAGTCACGTGCAGTTCCTGGAGTGGCCGCTGCGGGAGAAATGGCGGCGTTGGGATCGCCATTAGCTCGGTTCTCGTGGACGGATCGGTGCTACTTTTTCAGAGCAGTCTCTATGGCAGTTTCCCAACTGAGTGGTTCTAGTAACGTTGGTTCATGTTACTGCTGCCCGCCGCCATTCACTTCCTGAAACTCTGACCGTCGCTTTATTTCAGTTTAAACCCAGTGCTTCAGCCAGGCACTGGATGGATGGATGGAAGCTAACGGCTGTACCATTCATAACCGGCGGTAACTTGCGCCACCTAGCTTTGAAACAAAATAACCAAAAGTAGGATCCCGCCCCTCGACCCTCTAATCCAATTTCCTACCCATCTGCATTTTTGTAACTATAACCAGGCAGCGTGGGGTGACCTTTGGGGTCATCCTGGCGAATGGAATGTAGGTTCACTACTAGGTTGGGAAAGCACGTGTGGCGTCTAATAATCTGCCTAAGGCCTGGTTCACACTTACAGCTAATCCGCTGCCGCCGAAGCGGAATCTGCCGCGGCAATGCACAGTGGACGCTATGCCCGGCGGCCAAATTCTTGCAGATTCGCCCGCCGATTCGCAAGTGTGAACCAGGCCTTAGAGAGAAACTCCGCGTGGTCGGTGCGCATTTCGGAGCCCACTTGACAGAGATGACAGCACGCAGAAGACGACTATTAGGAAAAGGTCTATACAG
Organism: Ixodes ricinus; assembly: GCA_037355805.1. Taxonomy (NCBI): domain Eukaryota; kingdom Metazoa; phylum Arthropoda; class Arachnida; order Ixodida; family Ixodidae; genus Ixodes; species Ixodes ricinus. The sequence goes on from JAZHYW010037736.1 coordinate 117,372, forward strand.
AACGCTGATGGTAGTCCAATACAGAAAGTAATCTGGCCTCGCACTGTTCCTTCCACCAGCTTTGCGATCTTCCGTGTAAGCTTTCTGAGTTAATATTGAGTTTATCTCAAATGTCCAGAACCAGACCGATACAAATTAAAAACTTCCGAAAGAGGGATCACACAGTCCAATGCGGTGAGGCGACAGATAAAATTTATGCATGCACCATAGGCTCCCGCTGGCCATAGGTGGCTGAACCATGCCTTGTAAATAGCGCTGTATGTGGCAAGCATCATGAACTCGGCGAATCCGCCGTCAGGCTGCATACTTGCTCTTGAAACACTTCCTCTTTCGAACAAATAGGTCATCATTTGGTTCTCGTGTTACACAAACAAAATGTGGATATGCGGCGCGTTGGTGAAGTCAACACAGACCGATCGCCCGTGAGCACGCCCAAAAGGCATGCCTAAGGTACACAAGTTGTGTTCGACCTTTGTCCCTCTTGTTCCCCTTCTCCAGGGATTATTTTCGTCAATTAAAACAACTTGTTCTGCAAGTGTGCATCGCGGATCGACAAAAAACAACAGAATTAAAACAACTTGCTCCGCAAGCGTGCATCGCGTATTGACTGAGTCAACAAGCCGAAGACGCGCCTGAGTGATCTGTAGCATAAGACTTCAAAACAGCAGTAGAATCGTTATTACACAAATGTTTGGGGAAGCGTCTTAACTTCTTCCAGAGCTCGCGAATCGCTTGCGTAACAAAGCTTCTGCTCTTGTTCTAATATTTCTCTACGTTTACGTCTTTCTGGATGAAAAATAAACTCAAATTATACCATGAAAGTCTGCGTAACGCCGTAAGCTTACCACGAAACAAAAAATTAAGTATTTTATGTTTTGCTATATGTACTCAAAATATGTATTTAATCAAGAAATTAAAAACACTGTACTGTACATTAAAGTCTCTACTGTTACTCCAATTTTTCTCAGCGTCTTCGCTATATAAGAGAAATTAAGCTAGCATCGTGTGTGACTGCGCTCCTAGGGTTCGCATCGTGTGGACATCGCGTGGTGGATCTCGCGCCAAACCCTATCTGTTGCCGACACAAACAAGAAACATCCATTCTTCACGTTTATGCATTCAACTCGACCTTTCTGGTTTCACTCGTGTCACCTCGCGCCATTCTTGTTTTTGTTCTTCTCCAACCGTTTTCTCCGACACCGATGAACTCCTGCTCCTTCCCTCTGCGTCGCGCTAATCCAGTCACCCCTGAATATCTTAAAAGCGTTTCGCGCGGACTACTTTGCTTATCAATTTTTAATTGCCCCTCTTCACCACCTCCGTGTACACACAAGGGTCACGAGAACGCGACACTGTGACAAGGCAGGCGTGCGTATACAGCTACCAGGGAAGCTCACGAGCCTTTGAAACGTCGCGTCCAGGCGGTTAGGGTTAGTGTGCCACGACGTGTGAGGTATATGGCGCGTGGCATCCCGCTCTTGCACACGCGGTGCATGACCGATAGGGAAAGTTTGCGGCCTAAATGTGTTGGCAATTTGCCCGTTCGCCGTAGTTCACTCTAGTCTGGGGGACGAACCGACGGTATGCCAAACAGCTTCCCTGCGACACTACCAGTGGTTATACGGTGCAAAGAGGACACTAGGGTTCAGCAGTGCATCTCAGGTCCCATCGGTATCAACTATAGCAGTGAAAAAGATATTTAGCGAAGGATAGGCCTCAAGGATGTTTTCAATGCCCAAAGGTACCATTATAATTTTAGATGGACATCTTTAGCGCGGAAGATAGGTTCCAAAGCCCCGACGGCACAACCGTGGACGGAGACCTCAGGCTGAAAATAGACCTCGAGGATACTTTCAAATCTCCATCGCTAGCTTTTTTTACTATGTTGTCCTTCAGCAGAAAAAAAGGCTCCAAAAGTGCTCCAATGATCAGACACTTTAGGGCCATGGATATAGATCTTCAGCGGAAAAGATGCTGAAAAAGAACACCCTCGTGACTTTGTAGCTGTTGATTGAGACCTTCAACAGAGGATGTGCTCAAAGATCACTTTCAATGGCGTGACGGAGCCTTAATGGTCATGAAATAAGATCTTCAACAGGAAATAGGCTTCAAGGATGATTTCAGAGCCTTATTCAGAGCATATTTGAATAGGCTTCAAATATGCCTTCAAGGATCCATCAGTGCCTTAAAAAGGGAGGTTAAGATTTTCACCAGTGGTTCTACAGAAGATCTTGGGCGGGTCCTTCAACGACAACTAAATTCAAAAAAATTTTCGAAAGACAACTACATAAACGTTCTGATGGCTAAAACATAGTACACTTACATCCAAGTTGGGTCTTCAAGGCATCTACCGTCCTTGGTGTTTCCGATTCTTGAATAAAGCCTGCTGGGTTGACTGGAACTGAACCAACGTGGCCAAATACGCTACAACGAATTTAACTACAAGACTATCTAAATTTAAGGGTGAGCTATAAAAAAAAAACTTCTCTCTCGTGGTTTTTTGCCATACACGAATGGCTCCCTCGAACTCATACTGATATTAAACACGCGAAGTCTATCAAAATTATCCACAGGAAAATCCCCGCAAAAAACATATAAAGATTAACAATTTATAACTCAGAACTTGCGTGAAAGCGGCACATCCAGACGAAAAGGAGACTTATAAATATGTAGGACGAATGACTCGTACCAAACATGTCGTACAAGCTCCCACACGCACTCAGTCAGACTCCATTCCCTGTCCTTGCATAATTCTTAGGCGAATACATTTTTTTTCTTTTTTATTCCCTTCCAGTGCACTTAATCTTCCTCCAGAGCCCACGCACGCACGACACCTACCAGCCGGAAAAAACAGACAAAACATAAACAGTCAACAACAAACCCCGAAACGACACAGAAACGCGCCAAGAAAGTGAAACGGAACAAAACGAGAGTCCGCAAAAACGAGGTTGCAGAAATCCGTGAAATAAACATGGCACGTACATACATGCCCGACGTCGTAACAACGTCGACTGGAAGTGTGCCAGGCGACCGTTTTCTGTCCTCGCATCACAACCTGCATGCGCGGGTTTTCGCGGGCGCCGTCATCAAAAGCCTAAAGTTAAACACACATCAAACAGTTTCCAAACGTCCTGTGGACCGGTGCTGTTGACACGAGGACCCCACGTCGGCCGCGAGGAGCGTAATGCTTTCGACGTGTTGTAATACTCTGAACGGGAACTCTTCGGACGTACCGTAAAATCCCGAATAAACGCCCACCCTCGGTGGAGAGATAAAAGCGGAAATCCCGGATGAGCCAAAGTGATCGTTGGCTTCTTAAAGGGGCCAACAATCACTTTTATCACGTATCGATTTAAAAATATGTACGGAGATGGCCGAATATGGTGCTTTTTGTGTAAAAAATGTATATGTATAAAATGTGTAAGTATATGTATAAAATGTGTAAGAAATGTATAAATGTAAGAAATTTCAGAGAAAAAGCTTACTTGAGGAAATTTAAGAAAATTAGAAGTAAGAATTCACTACTTTCGGCGGCCGTCTGCTAACAAAGACTGTGTGATTAGCGCAACAACCAACAGATTGAGCTAAGAGCGAGGGCGCAGACACTGATCTCCGACAGCAGACGAGTTTCTGAGTCAAGTGCGTTCTGGGCTTTTTTCGGTGTAGTGTAGCTTTGTTACTTTTACCAACAGAACGCACTGAATAGACATGAAACGAACAAGAAATATTTTTCGTCGGGTTATTTCTGCTATGTCAACAGCTGCCGCCATCTCTTGGCAGTTACGCTACCCAGACTCTCTTAATTTGCAGACGGATGGCGCAGTTAGCGAATTGACGCTCTTAAAGGGCAGCTCCGCCGTCAATTTGAGCGTTTTTATCGAAACATATTTTCGGAAAAGTGTACTAAAATTTAGCCTATAGCAGCAGTTAAATCATTAAAAAACTGTTTACATAATTTATAATCTTTAAAATACGCTGAAACCGATACCGAAACTAACTTGCGCACTCGACTGGTCCGCCATTTTGACATGACGTCACATATGGTATAAACACTCGCACGTGTGCAGTTTGAGCCTGGCCAGCCTGGCAGCAGTTCACTGTTTTGTGTTCGTGCCACGGATAAAAATGGATTCATCAGGCTCGTCTGAATCGAGCAACGATGAGGATATGCTGCTAGATTTTGAGGACGATGACGATAACCCGTTCTCATTACGATCCGCCGGCATCGCCTCCGAGGAACCGCCAGCGGCGGCTGCATTCGCGATCCGCCGCCATGTGGACCCAGATGCCTGCTTCCGAAGCGGAATGGTAAGGCAGCTTTTGTTGCTAGCACGCCAAGAAAAACTGATCGACGTTATGCCTTTTAATTGGAGGCACTTTTTGTTATATCTTGGGGTCTGCACGATAGACGGTTTTAGTAGACCGTGTTTTCAAGCGACGCTTCCATAGCGCGAGACCCTGCGGCACAACACCAATTTCCTCCAGTCGCCATTACGCGCTCTTACATAACTGTATAAAGTTAGACCGATAACATAAGCAAAAAGCAGACAGTCGCTAGCACCAACAAGCTACCAAGCAAGCACCCTGACCAACATGTGACGTCACGGCAACGTCAGCGCCATCATGGCAGCCTCCGTGTGCCGCTCTTGCTCAGTGTTGCCAGTAGGGCGGCAGCAAGTGATTTGGGTGTGTACATGTAAATTTCTAAATTCAATTTCTTCTAAGAAAATCAATATTTTTTCGAGATATTTTGTACACATGCCCAAGAAGGGCATCCAGATATATGGTGAAAATTTTATAGAAATCGGTGACCATCAAGATCACGGCGGAGATGCCCTTTAAGTTTTTTTTTTCTTTTTCTTTTTTACTCGGGTAAGTTTATCCCTTGAAATTTTTATACACAAAATGTACCATCTTTGGCCACCCCTGTACAAAACCTTAGCTCAATAATTTAAGATATCGATTTATGCCATGCCTTTAAATGGTCAATGCTCCATTTGACTCACGTGGTATATGACCTGGGAGATCTTTCGGGGTTAGCGTTCGTTCGGGATTTTTCAGTGCGGTGTCCTGCAATCCGAGGACATGTTATTTACTCGAAATACCGAAACAAGTTGGAAATACACACCAAACCATGGGCGTCAAAGCCGCGACAAGAAAATGCGAACGACAAGCTGGAACGCATGACTGCACTTCGCCGTTTACATTATCGCTACCACGTGGTGGCACGTAAAATATGTGCGGAAGCGTTGACAAGACACACGGGAGATCTCTCAAACAGCGAGGGTTCGTCCCACCACCGCCAGGTGGCACCAACAAGCGGGGCGAAGTGGGCGAATGAATTTGATTCGACGATCCGTAGTGCGGTGGTATCGGGATAATGTTTGGTTTGGCTAGGTGGCGCAAGTCACCGCCCAATCTATGGAAACGGCTGCCATGCACCCATCAAACACGTCGACAATTAACTTTTTGCGCTGCTGATTGTAAACCCTCAACCACACCCATCTTAGTATTGTTTATAGCGGTCATTCGCCCGCATAATATCATGAAGAATGTCTGCTATGAGTGATATTTTTGTGGGTGGCAGCAAAGAAACATTAAATGCAGCAAAAATCAGTGTCGTCAGGTATCGTGCTATGCTCTCAAATAGGACGACAAACGTAGCCTACAGCCTCCTTGCCACCGTTGAATTACCTAAAAATATTCCATTGGTTGTATTTAATAAAGCGTTCTAGGCACGATATGGCGTTAACGTTGAAGATATGCATCCCAAAATATGAATCTTACATCACTCATACGATGCAACAACGGGTGGCCATGTTGAGCTGTCTACCACGCGCCTTGCTGAGGCATGAAAAGTAATATTCGAGACGCTCAACAAAATAATCACACACTAGACCTTTTTTTCAAAAGTCCGCGCCAACGCCTGTCCACCATTGCATGTTCCCATACTCTCAGCCCGTATTGGACCTGAGTGATGACGTCAGCGTTCGGCGAGGATTCGGATCCAATCATGCGCTTCGTGTTCAGGCAATGGCGACCACCAATGTTGCTTGATGAACTTTTGAAAGTGGTCTATTTCGCCATCGAGTACAAAAGTGAGATCATGCAACCGTATGATGTTCAGTTTAATAAATTTAACGGAATCTACCGGAATGAAGAGGATGCCATGCGGCATGTCCACTTTTTATGCGAGTCTTTTAGCCGTGTTTTGAACCGTGTATTTGAAAGTAAAATCTCCTTAAAACCAACATGGGCAGCACGACTATGAGCGATAGGTCGCCAAAAGGGTCGAGGGGCGTTCCTGCGGTATCTTGTTCTGTGTCGTATAAATGTTACACGTGGTTACACAATCAAGGTAGGTCTCGATGTCTGAGGCGTCCTCCATACGAAATCTTAACGGTTCGATTTTATGACGGTACTCGTGTCCAAGCCATTTCTCGAACGAACATTCGAAACGGGTTCAAGCTTTACAATCACACTGTTGCGTGTCATCCGACCTCAAATCCTATAAAGTTGCCTATAACCGTGGACGAGGCAAATGATGAGTGTGACACAATTCGTCGGAAGATCCCCATCTTGCGACGACAATACCCGGAGGTTTTGTATATTAAACGGCGTCACAGATCGACTTGCGTAGCGCGATTCTGTGATAATAACCGAAGTCCACTGTATACACTCTTGGAAGCGACCCTCGAAACGATTACGTGGACGGTTCGTGGCCGACGCCAAGATGTGGAGAGAAAATGAGAAAAAAAGAAAACTTCCGATTCCTCCAAGGTGCGTTGGTCGAAGGGACGAATTACATCATCTACGGTCAGCCAAGGCAAAGTCCGTGAAATACGTTTCTGTATGCAGACGCCTCCGCGTGGCCTTCTGCATTTGCCTCGCAACGTTCGTCACCTTTTTGCCACACGCGCATGACGCCGAAACAAAAGAAAACAGTAAGGACAAAGAGAGCGATGACCATGATGATACGGATGACGTTGTGGTAGCGAGCACCATGCTAGTCCGGTATACGGTGCCTATAAACGTTTGCAAGCAAGCAGCCGCACTTCGAGAGCTACGTCTGGCCACCGTGGATGGAAAATGCTTTGTTTGGGGTGCCAGTCTGGAAACCGTGGGTATAGGCCTCAGCACTGCTTGACTATCAGACGATCTATATATCCACACGAACAACAAGATGGCGGCGCCCAGAGACCGCACTTGATGATGTCTCTACTGCCTTTCACACCATGTCCGAGCAAAGCCGACGCTACACTCCATGGTGTCAATCAAGCGGCGCCAAAAGTGCATCATCACGGCGCCCTGTCGTCTTTCTGCACTTTTATTTCTTTCAAACAAACAGTGTCGACGAATCCCCATAAACTCCAACTCGGCTAAGTCGGTGCTTTCATTTCCGTTTTATGTACACAAAGATATCTCACGAGATCAAGGGCGAGATCGGCACTCGCGCAATTTATTGACAACGTAACTGAGCTCTACATGACATGTTTTATTGTTTCCAAGAACCAGACACGGGAAACACTTTGTAACCGTTGTCATGAGGTGAACACAACCGGCACGATCGTTGCCCGTTAATCACAATTCCCTTTCAATGAACCCATTAAAAAAAACATCAAGCAACATTGGGTTGAGCGTGTGACTGCATTTGAGTTTTGAATGAACACTGACGCAGTTCTCGTGTCGAACACCTGCTCAAACTATACGTGCCCTATCAATGGCTGACTAGGGTAACTGGCACAGCCGCTACTAGGTGGCGCGCACTTTTGTAAGGGGTTTATTGTTCTAGCGAAGTGAATGGGATAAACAAAGCTCCTCACTAAGACAATAGATGCAGAATACCGTATGACCGCAAGAACCGAATTCCGGTCGGAGACGGAAGTAGCTATAGCTCATACTTCCTTGTTGGTTCAATCAATACCACCCTCACTGAGGTGAATCCTGAAAGGGGCTGCGTTCCACAGCAGAAGGCAGGTATGCCATTACCGCTGCCACAAAGATTCAGATTTCCCAAGAAACATACAGACACACAAAAGAAGAAAAAGAAATAAAGAAGCTACCGAATTCTGTGCCCATGAGGAAAACGGAAATGGCGCATCAATACAATGCGGCGAACTTTCTAACGGTATACACGTATATACACCGCCGCAGTACTCCCGCAGCGGCTATTGCAGGTTTCGGTTTGAGGAAAAGACGCCGAAAAGGGTCGGCCAAAATGATATAGGTTCTTCTTTATCTTTTTATTTGTTTTTCGGCTCCGCAATTTTTGCGCCCAAAAGGTCGCATCTCGCCATAAACGTAATTCCGGGCGAACTGTATCGATGGCTGTGATAACAAAAAAACAAAAAAAAAACTTCCACACCGAGACCAAAATTCCGCGCGTAAATAAAATAACGAGGAATAGAAGGGCTGCCATCTTCACTTTGTGTCTAACAAGATAGCAGACGAAATAGCAGACGATCGCCGCAGACGAAATAGCAGACGATCTCCGGCATCGCCGAATACCAAGCTTCATTTTTTTTTCTTCCCCAGTAGATTCTCAGCGCAATTTTGATTTTTTTTTAATACATGTTCTTTCACTCGTGTTTTTTTTTTCTTTGTTTTCTCTGTAGATTTTGGGGGAACTATACTTTTCATCAAGGTGCATTCCCTGAAGGACCGCCACAAAAATGACCCGTTATTTTGCGCCCGCGAACAGCGAGAAACTGTTTACGGAAGTTATTTTGGCCTCGGCCGTTTTTGAGAGAAGCCATACTACGTACGGCTCTCCGTCTCAGAAAAGGAACTATATTAATAAAAAAAAATAGAAAGACTCCAGCACTTTTCTCGGGAGAACGTACAAAATACTCTTTAAGGAACAATTTTCCGTATCCGTTTTTTTTTTTTCTCCCTCGAGTATATACACTTTTCGCGTGACGATGTTGGGAATTAAGCGCGAAAAATACCACGAACATGCTCGGCAGTTTGCAGAAATGATAGTTCTTAGTAAGGAGGAAGCGTCAAGAACGAACTGCCGAACACACTTTTTTTTTTCCACCAACCCGTTAAATACGTGAATTCGCTGACACTTTATTTGCTGTCACAAGCGTCCACCAGACATTGTGTGACAAGTGTTTTCTCTTCAAAGTGTGTCATTAGAATAAAAGGTATTTGCGACGAGGTCGACACATTGAGAGATGGTGCTTCTGTCTAATATATAAAAACGTGTCCGCGAAAAGGTTTCCCTCCTCCCTCAAAAGCTTAAGAGAGCCCTTGAAAAGAAAAAAAAAGTTTTTTTTTTAAACTGTCTGGTTGGGACACGCGTGTCAAAAAATTAATTGTACGTGAAAAAAAAAAAATTAGAAGCAATATTGACGGCGCGAGACGCGATTTAGTCAGATGTCACCTCTTTTCCACTTGTTTTCTCTCTCGGCATTTCGGGCGCGTTGAGGAGAGGTGGTTCGGATTGGTTATCACGTTGAGGTGTAGAGAGTTTATGACCATCTCGTTGAGGTGGAAAGAGTGTATGGCCATTCCGTGACATCATGGAGTTAGCGCGCAGAATTTTAAAATAAATCTCGCGCCGTCAATATTGCTCTAAGAAATTATTTTTTTCGGGTAAAATTAATTTCTCGACACACGTGTCCACAAACCAGACTGTTTAAAAAAAATATTTTTTTCTTTTTAGAGGCTTTTTAAGTGATTTTCTGAAACTTTCAATGGGAAAAATGGGACCCGTTCTCTGTAAGCGCCGCCATTCATTTCAACGAGAACAAGAGCGGCCGACTCAATCGGCCGCTCTGATCTCATCTAAATTTTTAAAAGACACTAAAACCGTTTGAATAGGATAACTGTTTTTTCTGCTGATTTGGCGTATGGTTCAGGACGCTAGCTCTACACTTGGCCAGAGAATGAACGCTGGGCAATGCGTATTTTATTTTTCCGGTGAAAAGAAACTGTGTAAATGTTTTGGTGGACATCCTCTAGATTCATTAACTCATTGATTGTAAGCAATGTTTGCCTCCTGCACCGAGGAGTGCGAGTGCAAACACCTTTGGTGAAGCGGATATTGACGTTTTAAACTAAAATAATATAGCGTTTAAGTTGTTTCCGACAAATTTTTAATCTCCCTCATTGTGCATCATTATCGAGGCACCATGCAGCTGCTCACGAGCATATAAGATTAATTAATTAGTTAATTAATTAATTAATCATGTATGTCTGTGTTTCCACAGAAGGTGTCGGCCTGCGCAAGAATCGGTTCTACGAAAAGGTAGGCGCCCGCGCATGTGCGGTGGCGTGGGTGCCTCGGGTTTGTGTGACGTCATCCAAATGAGTTGATGCAACTGGCTGCAGAAGGTTCAAACGCCGGACTGCCTCTGCCAACTGATAAAGAGAAAGTCGAACTTATACCGGGTATGTGTGCAGACGTCAATTTTTTTTAATTGAGTCTACAGGCATAATTGCTGAGAGGAAAAAAAATATTTTTGGAACAGATTGCAAGCCACGGCGAACGTCAGGGACTGAAAAAAAAGAGAAAGTATAATTGGAAAAATAATTACCTAAAATTTACTCATTAACTTTTAAAGGAGTGAAACTAAACATACATTTCCAATTAAAAACTTGCTGATCGTAATCGAAAACGCCTTAATCAGTCAATTTTAGAAACACCTCGAAGCACGTGGAAAACGCGGGGGTGCTCTAAAGTTACCCCCAATCCATTCCTGGGGGAATACAGGACACTCTCCTCCTTTGCATTCGACAAAACGACGGCCGCTCCACCCAATCCTCCCTGGTAAAGCGGGACAATTTGGGTGTGTCCCTCTTTTTATTTCCATAGGTCGGACATAAATGACAATCTTAAAAGTCAATGACAGTTTTATAATGCAAAGCTGTACATATTTGTTCAATGTGCAAGAAATATTGTTTCAACAAAAAACGAATTGTCCAATGACGTTTATGAGTGGAATCTGAGTTCCCACCTTCAATTATCATTGTAGAAATACTAAAATAACCCAAACCAACTTTGTTCAAGGCCAGCATGGTCTATTAGGGATAATGTTGACTATCCACGAAGTAATAAAAAATGATTCCCAACTTTCTGAATATTTTTTCCTGTTGCCTTGGGCTGCTGCAAAGCACCATGTATTCGCAATTTGAGAATAGCGAGAAATGAATCACTCGATTAAATCGTCCGATTTCTAATACACAGAACCACACACCTGATATCAGAATTTTGCGCAAACCAGACAATTCCCGAAACCAGCACTTTAAAAATATTCCCGACATGCCGAGCTCGCAAAAAAATAGGATCGTTTGCTCAAGGTGCCTTCTCGGGTGCTTTAGCGATAATCCTAGTAGCAAATACTTTGCGGTGAAGCATATGACAATACATTGCTGTGCCTGCTAAACGTGCTTCTAGTGTCGACATAGTTCTTTAATACTAGTTGCTCCGTACTGCCTTCGAAGTGCGGTTACGACTAACCCTACTTATCAGAGCAGCTTTCAAAGCCGCTCGTACAAATTTCGATACCCGCTGATCGAGCTACATACCTGCGGTTTATATAACAAGACGTACACATAGAGCTCATCCTACGCTATATGCGCCCTCTAAGTGAGTCACCAATGAAGTGTCCGCTGATTTTTAAATTCAAGAGACGACCTACGTCGCCGCGACCGAACAGCGTGCACACGTTGAAGGAAGTTCGGCCGGTAGTAAAATATCCCCCACCGAGAGACGGCGCTAGTCACCCACTGATTCTAAAGGGGAAAAACCGCAACGCCATGACACATCCAGCCATTTAAAATGCTCAAAACCTGTCGTCCCCGAGGCCATTGACTCCGTAAGTGTGACGTCATGGGTCCAAACAAACCGTTGCGAGGGTCGTTGTTATGGACGAATACATGTGGCTCAGTTTCGCTACGAAAACCCGACCTTTCAAAAAATCAGGAGTAGGATTTAAACTTCTAAAAATCACAGATATAGAAAGCTTGAATGTCATATATGTTTTGACAGAAGTGTGCGGGTAATCGGTCGTTTCTGAAATATTTACGACTGCAACTTCCGGTCCTCAAGATGCCTGCAGCAGACGACGAATGCAAGAAGTATGCCGTCTCGCCGCACGCCGGCCGTCCAAGTGAGGCCGTCGTTTGCATCGTGTGAATAAAGACGATATTCTGATATCGCATTTGTTTGAAATATAATGAGTTTCATACACTCTTAAGATTTCATAGTGTGGTGCGATGCAAAATATGGTTTATCGAAAGTGCGGGCGTCGATCGAGATGATAGTCTGCTAAAAGAATTGCACCCGCGAGAAAAGCACTTCAGGCGAACGGTTGAGATCCCAAATTTTGTTTGCGGACTTGCGCTATGCGAGGGTGCTTCGTATACCTGGTTGTAACCATCGCGTGGAGAGAGATTCTTGCAGTTTCTTCAGATTTCCGCAAGACCCCAAAGCTCGAAAGAACTGGATAAAAAACATAAGGTGAGTCTATTACAGACTGTACTCGCATCGCGGGTTCGATGAAGGATGAAGATCTTCACCAAAAGAGCACATCCACGGAATTTGATGTATACCGAGGGGGAAAAAAAGAAGCAAAATACTGCGAAATCGCGATAGACATGCAATTCTTTAATAACCTGACAACCACAATAATAAAATAATAATAACAAACGACTTACCTCGACGGCGTACGATTTGTTTCTCATGGTGGCCTGCACTACGCCGGTAATGCATTTCAGGTCGTCGTCGTAACTGATCTGCGTGACGTGGTTTGATTTTACTGCATTTTCACCCCTCGTAACTAAGCTGGGTTGTTCACAGAAAAAAAGAACGCACATTGCGGAGGCCTCTACGGCCACGGCAATCGACTTGTTTTTGTCGCTTGTTTACCGACGCATTTCAATGAAGACGCCCGCTGCAACAGAGGCCAGCAAATCTATCGTGTCGTCTGCTACCAAAGCAAAGCGGAGTGTAAGACTTCAGAAATGGCTTTCATCGTTGCAATATGACACTGAGACGACAAGAACATCTTCATAATTAGATATCAAGAAGTTAGGTTGCTTACAAAAAATTATTTACTTACTTGTAAGCAAAAATCTAGCCTAATGTGGAGTCTCCATGCATTAGTCCATAGCAACGTCCCTAGCAACGGTTTGTTTGGACCCAAACGCCATGTTGTGACGTCATCACTTACGGGGTCAAATTGTGTCCTGTTTTCCCCCTAGTAAAGTATTTGCTTCTACCCTCGTGACATGGGCACACTTAACTGCAGTTACGCATGGCCAAAGATAGCGCGCAATATTTGCGGACAACATTCTGCGGCTCTGCCGTCAAAGCTATGGGCGAACGTGCGCTTGAGCATCTTCGGCACCTATCGGAGAAGTGCGCGAGCGCTCTTCACTTCTTCTGAAAGAGCTGTCCGAGAGTACACAGTGCGGTAACTGTGGGGCCGCGTAACCGCAGTTAAAGCTGCGTTAACCGCGGTTAAGGATGCCCGTGTAACAGGGCTACTAGGGGTTTTCGACGACGCTGACCAAGTTTCTAATTGGAACCGCGTGTTTATTTTCACCAATTAAAAAGATTATTATTTAATGTAAGGTAACCATTTGGCTCATTAGTACTTATGTTTTGTAATCCCTGACGTGAGCCGTGGCTGTCAATCTGTTCCCCCAAAAATAAGTTGTTTTTTTCTTTCTTTTACGGAACACCCTATTTAAAAAAAAAAAGCTGAAAAGTCATCGAAAAAAAGAAAAAAGCCGGAATATTCAGGCATTTGCAAGTCTCCTAAGAGTTATGGAATAAAACACTACAATATACTATGAAGCTTTAGTATTCGGTTACGCTACTCAAGCTATCAATTAAGCGTGCAATGTTAGAATGTGCTATTTAATTAACAATGTTTTGAGGCAACGAAAAAAAAAAGAGCATGGACAACGGATTTTAGGTAGCATGCTCTATGTTTATAGCCTTAGCAGATCCGTTTAAACATATATACCTTAATAAACTCCGACAGAAAGGCACAAATTTACTGCACCTTCAGAAGAGGAAACGTGTTTCGAAGAACTCTTTGGTGGGACAATAGCCCCAAAAAAATATAGAAAGAAAACAAAAACCGAAACTGAAACCGTTGCAGCCGTACGCTAAAAACGCTGCTACGCCGAAACCCCAAAATCGCAACAAAAAAAAAAAAAGAAAACACGGGACTGCGTTTTCTTTTTATTCCTTATTCATTTACTTTTCCCCTAGCTTCGCCTGTTTAATGGGTGCACCATTAAAAACCAAAAATGCTAAAAAAGAGAGACAGAAGAAAAGAAAGCCAACAACATTCCACAAATCGTCCTAGAGAAAAGAAAAAAAAACTGAGATGCCGGAAGGTGCTAGCAGACGAACGTCTACTCGCTAGCAGAAGAAGAACGAACAAACTCTGCGTGCCCCAAGAAGCAGACGACGAACCAGATGAGGCTTGTAGAGAAGTATAACACAAGCGAAACACGGGACATGAACCGAAACGACCATTACCGAAACGAAACTACGCGTGGACGGGCCTACAGTACAACTTACCCGCTTTCCGGTTGTCCGCGCGGTACACTTTAATAGAAGAATAACTCCGCTTTTGTCAGAGAAGAGGCGAGCTGCTTCCTTGTAAAGGGCGCACAGAAACGGCGCTTTTTCTTTTATATATCTCGTTTTTGGGGCTTTTGCTTCTTCTCAAACGGAATTTGATTCGTCTAACCTCTCTGTTGGGTGCCTTATACCTCCCTGAGCAAAAGCAATCCCACGCTGCAAACCGAGCGCTCACGTTTTCTTTCTTTTCATTTTACACGAAGTAAGACGTTTCTCAAACGCCCCGTAGTTAGACGCTTTGAACGTCTTCTTTAGCCGTCTGCCTGAGAAACTGACAGGCTCGGAGGAGCGTCCGCGAGCGTCCGGCATCGTCCAGTCTTCAAAATTGTTCGGGCGTTTGTGTACGCGTGTGTGTTAGGGGAATGCATTCAAAATGACCGCGGCATGCTTATAAGCCCGCCTGTTACTCGACGCTGAAATGATGAAACGATCTGGAAAGAAACTAGCCTTCCATGAACCTTCGCAAGTACGGCCCCTGGGAGCCACCATCTTGCCACTGCCGTGCGTATGGATTGTCCGACGGTCGGGCCTCGCCAGGGCTTGTCTAGTGTTGCCAGACTAGAACCCAAATAAAGCATTTTCCATCCACGGTGGCCAGACTAACTTTCGAAGCGCGGCTGCTTGCAAACGTCCGTATATGTCGCTGAGAGCGAAAAAATCGCGGAGCGTGGCGATGTCACGATCATATCTTATATTATCTGTCCGCGGCCAATAGGACTGCGCCATTAGCCGACAAGAACATCGAAGAACCAATCACGAAGAAGGAAAAGCAACCGTAAGTAGCGCTTTAACTTTTTTTTTAAGCTGCCAGTCGTCGCATTTGCATGGATGCGACAGGAGCGGATCGATTTGAGAAAGAACCAATCACACGCGCCCAGTCCCTCGGCTTCTTTCTCTTGTACGCAATCACAATCGCCATATCTCGATTCGATCACAGTCGCATCCATGTATCCGCGGCTACTGACTGGTAGAGAATCGAACCGAATCGAACGAATAGAGAGTCGGACAAATTGTGCAGTTACGGGATTCATATGCCGATGCCGTAGAATGAACCTCCCCCAAAACAGCTGTTGAGTTCAACGTGATCTCGCCCCATTTGAAGATGTAACAAGCGTTGCCATTTTACTGGCTAGACTTTGTCGAGCGCGCGTCCAACGAGATTGTCGATTTACGCTCACCCTTCAAATGTGCAGCCTATTTCAAAAAGCTAGATATCTGGGTACAGGTATGAATGCACATGTGGTTGCAATTTCTTGTATACGCAGTCACAGTTTTCTTCTTTTTCAGTATGCTACATGTTTTTAGTATGCATTACGCGGCTCGCAGGTGTCATGCGCAAGAGTGCCTAAAGCTGAATTCAATGTTATTGAGTGAGGTTTTAAGCTGGAAACTCAAAACTCACTCATATGCCCAAATTTGACTTTTTTTTACATATTCTGCACTCTCAAAAGATCCTGAGGCGCCTACTTTTCCGCATTAGCACTCGGGAGATTTAATCGCCCCAGCCTACGGAGTGGGTTAAGTAAGAAATTGAAAGTATATGCTAAGATGCAAAAATCCATCAGATTTCGGCTTCACTCTGCCGCTTTTCTGGGATCGGGGAATCTAGGTGCGGTTCGACTAGGCTTTTCGCGAGGCTTCAAAGCAGGGAGATCTCGGCTTCACTTGGAGAAAGGAGTTTAGGTGCCGTTTGGCGCGGCTTCGAAGCTGATGACGTCGGCTCGCTCCATGGGACAGTTCATGCTTTCGCATTAAAAACAAAAGAACGTCAAACGTAACGTCACTGGGCAGGCTGTTTGTTTTAGGTCCAAACATATATGTTCAGCCTTGTCGTACGCCAAGCTTCTTCCGACTTCCGGATTGTGTGGACGCGCAATGACCCCACCTGGATTGTGGGCAAACGCCGGCTTGTTTGCCCGCTCGATGGATCGGGTAATAACTTTACCACAAAGGCCGTTGATTTATATGTCTTCCTTAAGGAACACGAGGGATAATTTTACTCTGTCAATTTAAAATAACCTCGTTCGGCCCCGACGAATATGCACTGTAGGAAACTTACATCACGGACTTCATAATTTCAAAAGAAGATTAAAGGATACACATGGTAAGAACGAATAGGCTTTGTTCGAAACTTACATCACGGCGACTTCATGATTTACACCGTTAGAAAGAAGCTTACAACGTAACGATTTAGTTGTCGAAAGCAAAGAAGCTTAAAGGATACGGCTTGTAACGAAAGGAGTTACCGATCAGACTCATAAGACAAAGCATGCATACCACACGGAAAAAAACGAGCTAAACGTATATAAATAGATGCTTGACTCGTGGGCAGGCCGTTTTGAGTCGACAGGTTCTATTTATCAGGCGGTAATGCAACTGGGGCAATGACCACGGGCAAAACCGAGCGCGGGTCGGTTATTAGCATATGAAATGAGCTTGGTCGTTCTTAAACGCGTAAGACTGTCTCAAAGTATTCCGAGAAAAAAGTTAAAAGGCGTTAAAAATAAGCCGATATGCCTATGAGTGCTTAAAGTTACTTTTCTGTATACAGGTTTGTATAGAAAAACGCGAATCCTGCTGTTAGCCACTACAGTCGACGACATTTGTACAGAACACATAGCCTCCTCCGAAATAGCTCGTCTCGTAGAGCGAATAAAAAATGCGTGTTCCTTTTTTCTTAAAGTACGGTTGCCATTAGCGAAGGACCTCCATAGCCAGCGACCAGAATTATGAACTGACAACAGAAACTACTACACTTCGTTTTAAGTACAGATGCAGCCGACGCTACGAGGTAATAGGGAGTTTTTGTAGACCGCGTTTCCCCTCCAAGCCCTCCGCAACGAAGAAGCCGCTACTGCGCCTGCGCGCCGATGGCCTTGCCTGTAGAGTTCCGGGTATCGTAGCGGGTTGCGGAGAGCGTTGAGGGATGGCGAAAACGATCTACGAAAACTCCCCAATGAGAGAAACATGACGAACACCATGATGGTGCGCTTTTGAGGTTGTCTGATTGATCCCATCAGCTCGTAACGTCGGCTGCGTCTGAACCTAAGGTCAAACAAAATATGAGGACACACTTACAAACTAAATGTCGCCATTCAAAGTATTGTCGAGGCCGGTTATAACGAAAGCAACGGGAATCGGAAATCACTTCGATATATCCGATATTTCGTTATAACCGACTACGGTTATAACGATGTGCTCAAGGGAATGGGAAATCGTAATCGCTTCGCTCTAGCCGCTATTACGTTATAACCGACTTCGTTATAACCGGTTTCGACAGTATTACCACCATTTACAGTACTGTCGTTCATTTACCACACCTAGTCATATATACGTTAGCTAACACGTAATAGGATCATCTTTAGCACTAGTTAAGTACTCCTCCTGCAATTTTTCGCTACAACGCAACTTGCCATGGGCCCAAAAAGTAGAGCGCAAACTAACCAGCAATTTTACTCGCTGATATGGCTGACACATATTGGACGAAAGCAGAACAGAGAGAACAAAATTACAAAAAAAAAAACGTATCGCCTATATACTAACGAGCCCGGACCAAATGGACCCTATAGATAAGATCAACGTCGCGAAGACGCCCAAATTCGCCCAAATTAGAGCAGAATGCGGCAGACGACAAACTCAGAAAAAGGAAAGCAGGACTGTGCACGATAGTGATCGATGCCAGAAGACCTCCTCCGGATTAGCCAGACGCGGACTCTTGCCGAGCGCCACTTGTCAAGGAGGATAACTTACGGGAGAGGGAAATGGGGGGGGGGGGGGGGGGACAAACTGGGTGATAGGAAATATAGCAACTTAATGAGCATTCACAGCCGGGACAAGCTTTCGGGGTTTGGCGCTTATTTCTTTTCCGCGTGTCGCCGCCGCGATGCCGCCGTCGCTACTCCGTTTCACTTTCCCGACGGACCGCCCGCGAGACGCCATCCCGGCCAATCTATAGCGTCGTGAAATGATCACGTGACAGGTGGCCCCGCGAATCGCTGTGCTCCTCCCAAAGGGTCACGTGACACTCACGGAGAATGGGATTGGCTACGACGGTTCGTGAGGTACTTGTGCGCTCCATCGTGAGTTGGGTGCATGGAACGGGAGTACAGGCGCGCTACCAAAGGCGACGGCGACGACGACGCGAACGCCCCACCGTGGGAAGATATGCGACCCTACGCATTCCTCGTGCCCGAGGCCTCCCTTTAATATCGGGCTATCGTAATGACAAATAAACGCCGCGCTCGATTCGGGTCGCGCATGCAGTCGCATGCGTACGTGTTGTCCGAGTGCGCGGAGGGGACTTGGCGTATACTTTCGATGTCATTTCGAAGCTACGTGGGAGGCTGCAGCCTCTCTGGGCATTCTGCTCCTAAGCGTAAACATACTGCGTCGATTAGAAAAAAAAGGGAAAAATCGTTACGCGGCGCGCGAGGTTCTAAATCAAAGTCAAAATGTGTTCGATTTTGACACAAGTGGGTGACATGACAGCTTCGAAAACGCAGGACACGACTTGTTACGTTTACGCTTCTTATTCTGCGATTGGTTCTTGGATATTGTGATCGGCTCATGTTGCAATCTTATTGGTTGTGGAGTGATAGGTGTCAGTGGTATAAAGTATATTACGGAGTTTATTCCAGAGGGGGTCCCAAAATGTTCGAAGAATATTGTTTAAGGGACTGCTACGTTAAAGTGAGTTCGCGATTCGTAAGGCCATGAATATAAAAAAGCCCAATCATTTACGTACTCTCACCTTTTACTCCTTGTGTGATTCTGTTCGCGAATCAAGTCCTGATTGCAGTTTTGGCGGTAACGCGTGACTTTTTTCGGTAACGTGCTAACGTATACTCGTCACGTTTTCAAAACAGGAACGGGTAACGTACTTACGTTACTTTTTTCGAGTAACGTAGTTATGTTACTCGTTACATATTCTTTCCAAGACGTACAAAATACACTTAATTCTTTGTGTGTGTTTCTAGGCGTCAAGCTATATATTTTATTGCGTTTTTTTCGCGGTTCTTGGCAAGTTTCTTTTTTTGTGTGTGTGAGTATATTTAGGTGCAACCATAACAAAAATGAGGTAATTATGTTCCGTTTCTGGACGGACATAATGTTTCTTGAAATATGGTGCTTAAGCATACCTGTAACGTCAAACAGTGAAACTTCTTTATTCATAATTAAAAAAGTAACACAAAAGTAATATGCGTTTGGTTTTAACGGTAACGGTAACTGTAACGCTTTCCTTTCATTTTGAGGTAACATACGCCGCTACGCTAACGCATTTTTTTTGCAAGAAACGAGTAACGTATTTTGTTACTTTTTTTCGGTAACGCCTACAACACTGCCTAATTGTACAGGGATCGTTTTTATTTTCATTTGCATCGAGGCCTGTAATTTCAACACCTTCTATTTCTTAATTGGTTCATACACAAACGGGTTTTAAGATAGAGAAGGAATAGCGGTGAGGTGGCTTAACGTTCTTAATGCGTGTTACGTAGACGAGGCATGGTGAAAGTCCCATTGAGTATGTAAAATCCTAGTGAGCCGTTCCCTGCAGCTGACAGCATGAAAAGGATTGGTATACATTGTATTGCCTCGTGTTTTTGTTGTAATCAACCGAACACATAGTGAGCCAACTTTACACAAGCCCTTTCTTGCGTGTGTGTGTTTTTTGTATTCTCCTAACCATAAGTCCCCCAATAAAAATTTAAAAAAAAAACGTTTTAACTCTTGTGAGCGTATGGCGGACTAATGCAGCATGTCTTTTTCATAAGAAACGATTTTGAAAAAGTTACACGTTCTTCCCACATGTGACTTAACTCCTCACTGTCTGTAAGACGGTGAGGAGTTAAGTCCCCTCATTGAAAGGCCAGGAAAGGCCTAGGCGGGCTAGTAACTGAGTCAATAAAAATATCGAAGTTTTAAACAGCCTAAAAGGAATTATAGTAAAATTTAGCAGGAAGCACCATTTTCGGTGTAACCATGTAATCACTCTTTTTCGCTACGTGCTATAACTGAATAACACTACAATTCTAGGGTCTTCTATTCACGAAATATTTATCAAGATCATAAAGATCTTTTACTCAAATACAACGATTGATGTCATGAGAACGCCCTGCGGCATTGCAAATCGAAAATTTGTCATCGTTCGAGCCTGTATTGAACGGGTTTTATACTTTAAAAACATTCTTTCATGGTGTGATTATAAAGAGCGGAAGCTGAGTAAACTTCCGTGCATATTTGCGATGGTTTTAATACGTGCTTTAAAACGTATACCTTCTTATGCATTTTGTTTTTCTGGGCTAGGCGTCCCGGAGTTGCCTATTAATCACTTGGCTTGTAGTCTCGTGTCAATTTAAATATTTTAGCCTTTGACTATTATACTCGAGTTTCGGATGTCGTATAATTATGAACAAAATTGTTCCGTTATATGAATTAGCTTGATAAAAACAGCTCTTGAGACCCGCCATTAAAGTCCCTTCAGTTTAAACTTTGCGTGTGTGTTTTTTTACGCAGGTGATTCACATTTTGGGCAAATATAATGCAACAAGACACACGCAAAGTATTTTTGATAGCGAGTACCAATTGTCGAAGCCCTTTTTACCACTAATCTTGTTATAGTTGTTTCTTTATAGAAAGTTATGGTCTAGTTGACTGCAGAAACCATTTTACTTACTTTTGTTAATTGTTTTTTCAAGGATGATTCACGTGTTGGTAAATTTAATAGCCTAAAAACATACTTCAGGCAATAACTATTCCTCATTATTATTAAGAATCAAGTGAAACAAAATATTCAATCGTTCGGTAGTTACAGACCACCAAATTTCTAGAACAACGCGTAGCTTACGAATATCTAGCGAAACGAACATACGAAGTGCACCAATATCTTATGAATGCGTTCTGAATGTAGCACCAAAATTTTGTATTGTTTTGTAATTGCACATTAGTACTGAGTTGCGAGACAACAAGACGTTACCTATACTTCTTTTTTTTACCTCAACGATCGTAGCCAAAGAAGTGCGGCACCTGGCGGAGAGTTACTAATTTCTCACTTTAGATAATCAACTATGATAGCTGTGTGTACATTAAAAATCAGACACTTTGCCATTTCATCAACGCATACACACGTTTCAAACAAAAGAACTGTCTTTATTGTCTTTGCTACAGCCAAATCTTGCACGAACTACTTTGTGCGGCGTACGGACTGAGCGCAAACATTGTGCTCCTTGTGGTTACAACGAGTATAGAAGAGAGGTGTGCAAAAGCAGACCAAGCGTAATCAATTATTAAAAGTAAATTGTTATCCACAGTATGCCTTCGTGTCAACACATGGTCCTAGAAAAAAAATACATTACCTCACAAATGATGTTAAGTTAAAAAAGATTTAACATGCTTGATTAAATTGTTTACTCAGACAAATTAGAGAATACACATTAGAGTTTATCACAAATTAACGTATTCAATGCTTAATCAAAATTTAAAAAATAGAGAGAAAAACATTTAGTACGCAAGAATTTCGCGTAGATCCCAACATTTTATCAAACGTGCGTGTTTTTTTATAAAAAGATCATCGAAGACAACTTCAAAATATATTCTTATAGATAATACGTAGATCGCACTTGCGTGTTCTAACTGTGTGCGTGTTTCTAACTCATACGCACACGTCTAAAATGCGCGTTCAGTTCTAAAAAAATATATTACTGGTGACACCTAAAAATATATATTTCATACACACGAATCGCATTTGCCAAACACAGACATTTAAAAAAATATATACGCATTTCTAAACAAGAATAACCAAGATTTACCCAAAGTCAAATTTAAAAAAGAAAAAGGTAACACAAAAGCATGTACTTAGCTGCTTGAGCAAGGGAAGACATAAATCATAGCAACATAATTGGGAAGAAATGCCCCCCAAGAAGGGTCAGCAGCCTGAATCATCAGCAGAAATATTACACGCAACCAGACACGAGTGGCTACATGCATAAATAGCCTCAAATAGATGCACATGGTTAAGTCAGACGAGCCTGACGACAGGTTTGAAGTAGCTCGGTTCCCCGAAGTTAGAAAACGCGATAAGTGACTTATTCAGACTTCTCTTTATGATTATTAGTTTACTAAAACTTCGGCGCCAACCGTGAAGGATCAGTAAGGTTGTACATCAATTGCGAAGGCCAAGCTCAAAACAGAAATACTTCGAAACCAGTATATTTATATATATATTTCTAGGATACAGTTATTAGAAGAAGACAAAGTTTTAAGTATCTGGCTTCCTTTTCTTAGTTTATCGCATTAGATTTCATTCAGGCGCCATTATGATCTTGGGAAAGACAACATTTTGCCACCTTTTAAAATCTGCATATAAAGGTGCGACACCCTTGTTTTTGTTGTTGTTTTTGTGCAAAAACTCTCTAGCTTCAAGCATTTCGAAAATCAAGTATACGTTGTTCAAGAATACGGTTCTGCAGATTTTTGTCACAATAGATACTTTAATTTCCTCCGCGTTCTGAACATTATTCAATACATAATCTCACTCAAGTTCCCTGTGTACGAGTGTTTGGATTAAAATCACTCCTAATATATCACTTAATTTCTCAATCGCACGTAAAGTGCACTAAGATGCAATCAGCAGAAACTCACCTGGATCTTGCGGTTGCCAAAGGTTCCTCGGAAATCACCCGGGAGGAGAGCGTCAACCAGCAGCACTAATCGCTGCTTCCGTACACAACACCAAACTCCGTCGCAATCACAGAACTCACGCTGGTCGAAATAAAAATACCACGCAACGAATCCTCAAACGGAAGTGTCAGTCAGTCCAATCCGCCGAGCGTCCACGAAAAAGACCAAGGTCAGAGCATCCCAAAGATCCGTTGGTGAACGTGCCATGGCCGATTGGAAAGTGAAGCAGACGACGCGGCCGTTGTAGCAGACGATAAAAATGCCCGGCTCGCAGACGACGAGCAGGCCGCGGAACGGCGAATAGCGCCACCGCACGGCGTCACGCCAGGAGCTCAACTGACGCGCGCTCCTCGGTTGTGTTTTGCTTCCTCGCCCATAAGACGAAGAAAGAAAAAAAAAGTATAACAACCCAAACAAAGAAACAGCGGCCACACTCACAACAAAAAGACACCTCGTTTTCCACCTCCTCTCTCGATCCAGAGTCTCCCTCTTTCTCTCGCTCACCTGCACGAGGAGGACCGAAGAAAGAAAGAAAACTAAAGATGGAGGAAAAAAGATAGAAGAGAGAAAATGACTTTCGTAATGCTCACCTGTCTCTTTCTCGCGCGGGCAGTCACGTGACCTCGGTGTAATTCCTATAGCAGACGACGCCGAAACCACAGCGAGCCGTTTCATCTGCTGCCCGTCCGCGTCGCTTCCATTAAAGTTTTGCATCCCAATGTCATATTTTAAACATCGATAGGCACTAAATGTTGAGTCGATCGTCATTTGATTGCAGTAGCCGAATAGGAATTCCGCTCATTTAATGTTGCAAAGAGACTACGACGTCCAAGAGGGTATGCACTATGCATTTCTATGTCTGGGTATGCATTCTTGGCGCCAAAAATAAACGCATCCAAAAAGCGGCTCCGAGTTGGAGGTCTCTCTGGGTGGTTTCGAGATCGTGTTCAGTGTAAGTGAATGCTCCTGGACGTTGATTTATCATGCGTGTTTTCGTTTATTCTTTTGTGTCTGAGGGTTCCTGTTCGGCTGGTGATTAATCGAAAGCGGAAGGTTTCGGTTTCAACATTTTTTTCAGGTGTAATGTCGACCTTCGGAACGGTTAAATGCTTTGTACGATCTTCGTCTTTGCTCTTGTTAGTTTCTCAGTCTTTCTAATTCTGTTAATTTATATTATCTACCCGGAAAACTTTATGTAGCAATAGTCACCCAGACTTTCAGAACTATAACTATATTTAATCATGATGTTTAAACCCTAAGACTCTGAAGGAAACTTGAAGACAAAGTTCAAGAGACAGAAGAAAGTGGACATCGTGGTTAGTACGCACCAGCTTGCCTGCACTTAGACCATTTTTTATAACTATAGTTAATTTAGGGAGCTACAGCAAAACACTAGAGCTCGTAAACTCTTACAAGTACCTAGGAGTGATCCAAACATAAGCCGTATGCTTGGTTATCTTAAACGTAATTTTGCTCTGACCGATAAAACTGTTCATTTATAAAACATTAGTGCAGTCAAAGCTTGAGTATGCATTGCCTCGATCTGGGATCCCGGTACCGCCTACATTACTGATTCGCTTGAATTAATTCAGAACATATCCGCCCGTTTAATTTTGTCTAATTATAACCGCACCCCGCTAGCGTAACATCAATTAAAAACACGTTTTTTTTTGTCCAGCCTGGCACATTCCCGCAGAATTTATAGTATTTGTCTTTTTCACAAAACTTAATCATAAATCAGCATGATAACGCCACCAATATTTGTTTCCGGATGCATGGATCACCTTCACAAAGTAGGCGTCCCATTTTTCTTTCATAACAAATGTTTTGAATTTGAATTGAATTTGAATTTGAATTTATTTATCTCTCAACATTACATTGTGAGATGGGACGCAAGGGAAAAAGCTGCGTGGTGCAGCTTGAGGACCACCCTGCGCCCTACACACGACAAAGCGGTGGGCAGGAACAGAAGAACATTTGCAATAAATGTACACTGACACATTCCAACGTAATGTAGGCACTATACATATTTCAGTGAAAGGAACAGTTACACAATTCTTACACAAAATGTAGATCTAGCAGATGAAGGACATCGATCAATTTTTTCTTGGGGGTTGTTTCTATAGAAATATTATTATGCAAAAGAATGTTGAGATAAAGCGGTAAGTTATAACATAATGATTGGGCGCGATACGATGTGGGGCAAAATGGCAATGACCAAGCAATGTTGTGACGTATGTTATATGCGGCTGTGTGACGATTGAGTTTAAACATACTTAACAGGACATCATTGTTAGTCGCGACAGCACTCTTATACATACACAACAATTTGAAAGCATA
Organism: Ixodes ricinus; assembly: GCA_037355805.1. Classification (NCBI taxonomy): domain Eukaryota; kingdom Metazoa; phylum Arthropoda; class Arachnida; order Ixodida; family Ixodidae; genus Ixodes; species Ixodes ricinus. The sequence continues at coordinate 142,999 of JAZHYW010037736.1, forward strand.
AAGAGAGGTTGACTTAATAATACTGAACTTGAAAAAATATTGTTCGGTATGCGTGCACCATGAAACATTCGCAATCAGCCTTACTGCCCTTTTTGCGCAAGAAGTAATTTGAGTTTGTTTTGTTTTGTGGTTGTTCCCCAGATGATATGACAGTAAGTAATAATAGGTAGTAAAAAGGCATTATAAATGAGGATTTTAACACTTGTCGGAAGCGAGTATCTATGGCGACACAGTACACCAATTATTTTGTTCATTTCTCATGCGTGTATGTTGAATCTGTGCATCCCAGTTAAGCGTCTCGGAAAACACAACGCCTAAGCATTTCATCGTTGGTACGATATTGATCCTGCTTTGTCCTAGTAGAAGTTGGATATCTTCAGATATTACTTTATTCTTCGTTCGAAATATTATAGCTTTAGTTTTGTTAGTATTAACCTTCAAGTGATTTTTTTCGGACCATTGGTGCAAGTATGAAAGGAATTGATTGCCACATGCAGACAACTCGCCAACCGTTTTTCCTGTTACAAGCATTGTAAGATCATCAGCATAGGCAATAATATTTACTGAAAGGGGAGCATAAAAAATATCATTAACATATATCAAAAATAACAGAGGGCCTAAAATACTACCTTGCGGTACACCAGATGACAGTTTCTTTAGCTCTGATGAGAAGTAATTATGTGATACCATCTGATTACGGTGCATTAGGTAGGAGTGAAGAAGTGATAAACTTACGCCCCTGATCCCATAATGATTAAGCTTATATATTAGCACGTTATGGTTGAGTAAGTCAAATGCTTTAGAGAAGTCTACATATATTCCAAGCACTAAATGTTTTGCTTCAAATGCGTTGATTATTATTTCTTTTTGCTGACCGAGTGCCATTTCCGCGGATCGATTTCGTCGGAAACCAAACTGGTTGTCTGACAAGACAGCATGTTTGGTTAAAAAAGAGTTAATTCTATGATATATCATTTTTTCTAATCCTTTTGACAACACTGGAAGAATGGAAATTGGCCTGTAATTTGACAAATCAGAAGTAGGACCGCCTTTACGTATAACGACGACTTTCGCGACTTACATTTGTTTTGGGAATACGCCAGTGGAAAATGAAAGGTTGTATATATGAGTTAACACTGGGGCCAATAGATCGATGACGTATATGACGTATATATATATAGATGACCCATCTTTATCTTTTGCATAATTTATCCCTAGAGTTTCGAATGAATGAAATCATCGACCTGCATTACTTGCATCAATTGTTGATTCTGTTATTTCTTGTTTGTTAAAGTGTTGCAAACTATGTATTTCACCTTCACTAACTGTTCTGTACTTTCCACTGTTATTTTGTCTGTTTTCCCTCTACTCCCCCCCCCCCCCGTAATACCTCTGGCCCTGAGGGTAACTGTCCTTGGTCGTGACTCGCCACCTTTATGTTTCTTAAACTGTCACAACTATAGTTAATTTCCACGAGACAACAAATTAGTATCGAACAAGCATGATTTCTATCCTTCAATAATCCTTACCATATCCGCACAAATGCATTATGCACGCATGGCAATCAAATAAAACTGCCGCCCTTAAATTTTATTTTTTACTCAAGAAAAATATAAAGGGCGATTGCGAACAATTAGTACCTGTTTGTACTCTAAAACAAACCGCTCTCATCACAGACTGCTGTTTTCAACGATGTTTGCATGGCAGGAAATTCTCGCGATCCATAGCCGGAAATATTATCATTTCCACCCTGTGAGCTGTAATTTAATTTTAGGGATAGGCCTTAGTTTACAAAAAGTTATAAACAAAAACAATTTTACTGAAAAAAACATATTACAACAAATTGTCTAAATTACTGACGAATGGAGGCCACGTTTGCCAAGAGAAGGCTCTAAGCGTCTCATCTTATTTTTCACCTTGTCCACGCTCCATCAGAGAGCACGCATGCAAGAAAAGGTTCAAACTCTGGACGTCAATGCGTATATACCAGGAAACTTGCATGACATTTCAGATTACTTCAATCACTTAGTGCAACCCACTTATAACGAAACCAGATATAACGATGTACCGCCTATAACGATCAGTTTCTAGAGTTTGTAAACTAGAAACGATCAATTCCAAGTCAAGATACAACGATAATCGGTTATATCGATTGGAATTTCGGGTTTTCTCAATATCGCTTTAGGTGGATTGCACGCATAACCAAAAATGTTTGCAGTGAACTACACTAAAAGGAAGGAGCACCATGCCAATTTACAGCACAATCCCTTAGTGTGATTTTCTGATATTCCACTATCCTTTTAGCTCGCAAAAGTGTCATGAGCTCTCAGATAATGTGCCGCGGAAATCTTCAAGCGCCGAGGGCAATCATGACATCACATTTAGCAGACTCACAGTACTGTAGTTGTGTGTAATCAATTAAAGCATCATTTTCCGGTGTCTTACTGTCTATTACATCCCGTTGTTTCCGTGTTAGTAGTTCTTCATAACACTCAATTGAATAGTCATATTACGCTACAAAACTTTTGGTGTTTCAGATTCTGCATTGTAGTATGCTCTCAACAACAGGAAACAGCTGCAGGACACTTAAATAGTAATAATATATGTATACATATACTTTGCTCAAAGTGACGAATGAAACTTCTGTGAGAAAAATGAACATACCCGAAGGTTATTGTACCACGTTAACCGTCGCATTATATCGCAAAGTGGTTTTCTACCCTCCAAGTAATAAAGCTCACAACCTACCCTAAGATAATTACGACAGTTCAAAGCTCGTTAGATTCGTCACTTAAAAGCCAAGAGGTTATGAAGACTGGGATACAGTGTATGCAAAATACCTACCTGCACGAACTCCTCTAGTAAGCACGTGAAGGATTTATGTGATGCTTTTTTTCAAGCTGAGCATTACTTTCCTGTATATATAGCATTATTTTTCTCCTTTTAAAATCAGCTAACTTGTACTCATGCATGAACTCTTGATTTCGCTTCGGCTATCTTTCTAACTCTGTGAATATCGTGACATCTACAAATCTATAAGAAAATAAGAAAAACCTTACGAAGTGAATGCGAAAAGTATTACACGGCAAACCCATCAAGCATTTCAATCATCTGCTAAGGAGCTGTGGGCATAAAACATTCCGCCATAGACGCCATAGAGAATTCGCATCCTTTCATAAGCTCTATAACATACCATTTTCACCATAATAAAGGTTACCTGATATATCCGCTTCAAACATATTGAACGTACGATGCATCCTGCTTACCTTCGTCTTTTTATTAAGGCCTTTATTGTAGTTGTTTTTGCTTTTGTTTTTTAACACCCGCTAGGCTATGAATGCGTGACGAACGACTCAGGTACCTTCAGCCCGTTTTTGTTTTGTAAGTTTGGTCACTTGATGTTAAACTAAAAAAAAAAAAAACTCCACCACAAGGAAAAAAAATTTTGTAGAACGAGCGGTTCCGGAAAAAAGGATTCCCTGCCCGCCATCTTGATCGTAAATTACTGCCAACGACGTTCTTTGAAAAGGGCAAGCCTCCCGACGGAGTCCGGAACGGTTTTACTTTGCTTCGTTTACGACTTCCATAAAAGGTGGCGCTACCCGTTCTTTCCGTTCACTGCCGCGACCCCTGACGGCGACCTAAGAAAACAAAACGGCAGTTAAAAAAAAAAGCATAGACGAAAAAAGGCTCGTACTTCCTCGAAGCCGAAACTAAACAGGAGCAATAACCACCCAAAACAAAACAAAAAAACTGGATAAAGCAGAGTCTAAAAGCAAAACGTTTTCAGAGTACGGTACCCCGTAGGGAACCATAAAAATGTGAGTAATAGCAAATATATGCTGGATGAAGTTGGAGCGGTGTGAAAACGCCGTTCGAGGACGCGACCACGGCAGAGCGCGACAAATCGAAACACGCACAGGAATTTCTTTTTTGGCAGTTAGGGTGTTTTATTTCCGGTGACTTTTCGCTTTCTCCGAAGAAAGCGTTAGATTTTCATTTCGTCACTGAATATACGACTATAAGTGGTCTGCTCCTAATTTAGCGACTGCAACGTCGGCTAATAAGATAGCAATGTAACAAAAATGTTTAATTTTAAGTTGTAAAGATTAGGATATGTCTTGGCTTCTAAATTTGACGGTCTGCTTGAAGTTATAAAGCAACGCTGTTTTCAAAAGCTTTTCCTGATTCGCAGTGCGTTGTAATTTGGTTTGCAATAAAGAAACACTACGTTCATTTATACGACACTAAAACTTGGAAGTTTTCAAACAAACTATTTGATTACCCTAAGTGCTCCAAGATAAACAAGAGAGAGGACAGGCCTTGCTCTACCCTATTGTTAGGATAAGTTCCTTAGTTGCACAAACTACTCAGCGTGTACAAGAGGCCCGGCACCCAGTAGAAAAACATAACATTTTCAGTGGCGGAACTGCTGCGCCTATTGCGCCAAACTGCGCCAGAACGAAAACACCTGCGACATGCAGCTCCAAAGGCTGTATTGGTGCACAATTTGCGCCATGCCTGCACCGAAAGGGAGCTGTTCCCGAAAAGGAAACTGAAATTGTCTGGCACATGACATTGTTGGCAATGCTAGTAACAATTAAAAAAGTACCTTTTTTGTTGTTTTTATGCTTAAGTACAATGTGCGAAAAGTAGGGCTGCGCGAATATTCTAATTTTCTAATAGTAGTTTCAAATAATACGTTATTTGATATTCGCTTCCAAATGAACTGCGATATTCATACTTTTCGAATTGTTGATCGCGGCTGGTTATCCCCCTTGAGTGCGCTTCTCCTCACGCACAGGTGCACTGCGGAGAAGCAATATTCCGCGGAGCGGACACAGCGATATTGCGACTCGCTTCGCCCCAGCGCAGCCGCGCGCTTAATCACACCTTCAAACTAGTATGGTGCGCGTGCGCGCCTAATGTAATAAAAAAAGGAAACTTTGTGATTGTTGATATTACATTGCAGTAAAAAAATTGCAGTGGCTTAGCTCGGCTATGCCAGGATATACGTAGCGTGAGCTGAGGTTCAGCTGGTTATTCTTAGCTTTCCTGGTTGTCCAGGATTAGCTTGATTATCACGCTTACTGCTGCTTCAATGACACACACACGCATACGCATTATGTGACACATGTATATATTTTTTTGCTCAACGTCTGGTTGCTTTTCTATTGCCACAAAGACGGCTCGGTGGTCAGTGTAGGCGCACAGCTGGGCACGCGGCGGCGCCAGTGCGTCTGCCGCGGCTATGACGTCACTCCTGTGGAATGCGCAGACCGGCGAGGCGCGCGCGGCGGCGGCGAGGCGCGCGGCGGCGGCTCCGGCGCGCCAGCTGTGCGCCGTGTGACGTCACTGCTCCTCGCGCATGCGCAGCACGGCTCTCCAGGAGCCACGCGAAACTGCTCAACCTCGGCCAGTGTAGCTCACGCTACAAAATCTTCAAAATTTAACCGTGGCTATTATGCAAAGGTATATGTTAGGCAGTGACGTTATAAAAACTTGTGTTCATATTTTGTTTTGTTTATCTTTTTTTAATTCAGAAGCGAAGAAAATATTTCCATATAGCAAGAAGATTTATAAATTCCCTCAATTAGGTATGGCTGGGTTCCTTTATAGGTCTAATTTTATGTCAAATCTGTCGTTTTCTTGCCATCTCAATGTAAGTACTTGACTTTCTGAGGCTACAGTCTATAGATATAACTAGATTAAATTTAACAGAGCTCATGACTTGGCAATTAGGAGCTTAGGAACAACCTTCCCGAGTTCAGCTGAATTTTCGTTTAAGCATGGTGCAACAGTAGTAAAAGGCGTGGAGAAAGGCGCAACAACTCTTCAATATTCGATTCAGAAATATTCAGCCAAAACTACAATTCACTTTGAATTTGCTTCGAACCCAAGATCCATCATTTGCACATGCCTAACGAAGAGTTATCGGTTTTTGTGCAAACGGTGTTCACATCGATCGCAATGAATAGCCAGTGCTACTCGTTGTAATCGGTTAGAGTAGCTATGTGCTCCGCTTAGCTGCTCTATGAACAGCGGCAGGTTGAATACGAACGAGGGCAGTGTGAGACATATTCAACACAAAGGTGTCCATTTGATGTCCAACTCGCGACAATTACGTGACCGTGATACAAACCCTACAAAGTGCGCCAAAACATCTTTTTACGTCGAACACATACCGAAGACGCCATCGGTACTCCTAATAGGTTAATTGAGACATCAACAAAACTTCCGGCGTATGATTGTTCAAAAAATGAATAAATATCTGTAGAGGCCAAGTCCACTCTCCCAACATTCCAACAATTGCAAGTTTTTTCCATATACAAAGTTTCGAAGAGATCGTATAAAATTTTCTGCCATGAAAGACCAAAACTGTCTGATCCAAAGCTGAAAATCTCTGCTCCAAAACCCAATTTTTTTCCTGCTACAAGAGCTGCTCCAAATCACCGCTTGTCAGTTTGGTGTTGCATTTTGGTGTTGAACGTAATCGTCCCTTTAACTGAGCACCGCGATCCGTTATTGATCTCGAAGACTTATTCCTCCCTAAATATATTCCTAGCTGTCCAGGGGAGGAAAAAGAAAAAGGTACGGAAACTGAAGCACAACATCATGTTTTAAACCACTGCGTTGTTTCCTGTTAGTTGTAATTTTTCTGAGACCTTGGACCAGACACTTCATATATTCCAGAAATCTAAGCTCAGTACACCAAGTCGAACCTATTTCTGGTAAGTGTAGTAGAATACCTATTGGAACACTGTTTCCAGCATAGTTTTTACGAATCCTCAGTTGGAATTATGCTGAATGACAAATGTTCGCAATAGCAGATTGTCGTCTTATGCGGATGCACATGCATATCTTCCACGTTCGGTTGGTCACATTGTTTCAACGCTAACAGCATCTACGATCAGTTTAACGGCAACAAATTTTTTCTTACACTTTATTGAAGGCTGCGAAATACATATTGATATACGGTAGTTTTGGGAAGTGATTAAAGTTGATTCCATAACAAAAACTCAGGTACGTTTCAAGCACTTCAATTTGACTTTAGGTACATTCTAGGAACACTTATCGTGCTCTATTCACGGTATACATTTTCTAGTACTCTTACTTGAGTTAATATACGATAGTTGACTTCTAAGTAGATTCCTTAAAGTTGGTGTATGCTAAAGAACAAAACTATCAACAAGACCTCTTGAATAATCATAAGAAGCTAAATTTTCTTAAATCAAATAGTTTATATTTTTGCTGTTATGATTTTACATTGACGTTCGAAGGGAACGACACTACAGAAACAAAGATAATGTAACAAATAACTCCACTTTCAAAGCACATCCAGTCGAACAAGACTTACGTGAGTGCTTTTAGCTTAGTGCACATATTTTACTTCGATTGAAATACACAAGCTGTTCCTTTCATTTACTCTTAACTTTTTACTTTGCTTAAAGTAATTAGTGTGCCCTCTATGATAACAGTTGCGAAATTAAATATGAAAAATCATGTGAACTGTCCGAAACATACTATTTTTCTCGATCTCTCTCATTATGTCTACCTCTTGTCTGTCTGTCTGTACTTGAGTTTTTTTTTTTTGGGTTGGTGGCAGAAATATTAATATTGTGCTAATATTTTTTTCTAGTGCCTAATTATGTTTTCATGCGTTTTGCCGGTCTGCTTTGTCGCACAAACAGGTAGTTATTTTCTTTTGAGAGCCAGTTCTATAGGTACAAAATGTTTCACGAAATAAAAATTACTATTATTGCTATTAATCCATCAAGATCCTCATACTGTGCCCTAGTAGTTTTTGCAGGGACTTCACCCAACATTGGTGAAATATTATATGTTAACGATCGACCGCATAAGAAAAAAAAAAATCAATTTCAACACAACTTTCTCAAAATTGATTCTGCTCGCCACCCTTCGTCCGCAACACCGGCAGAACCGAATCGCCATGCCGAGCCTCAGATTTGTGAGCGCCTACCCTTTCCCCCCACATCCTCTTTAAAGGGACAATGAAGGCGATTTAATTTAATTTGTTTAAATTGTGTTTTTAGGCTTCTTGGGAACCTGGCATACTGCCTAAATTTTTATAGACATTTGTGACGCATATTTCTATACCTACGAAAGAACTGAAGAAACCGAAACTCAACTATCTGTGTTTCTCGTTTTTGGGCCTCCGAAAACGGAGGTGACGTACGGAGTGACGTCACATGTGAATTGTCGGTACCGGTAGCATTTAGGGCGTGAGACTCTGGTTACCGCGGTGGGTTATAGCAGCGCGGTGGCGCGGTCGTTTCGCCGAATTTGTCAACATGGACGGCAATGCCGCTCTCGCGAGCGAGTTCGAGCTTCCGTTCGGTAACCGAACACCAACGGAACGGGAGTACGTGCGTGGCGGCCTCTGCTATCACCCGACGGAGACCGCACAGCCGGCAACGAGCGGCCCGCATGCCGAAGGACGGACGCCGGGGAGATGCCGAGGGGAGAGCGGCAGCGATCTGGCCGTTCTGGCCGTCACAAGCGGCGCGTCAGCGACCAATCGCTGACGCGCGACGTCGCAAACGGCGCGCGTCAGCCCGTTTGGCGAGGCCAAGGCGCGCGACGTCACAAACGGCGCGACGCGCCGTTTGTGACGTCGCGCGTCTTGGCCCCGCATCGGTCACGCGAGCTCCGCTTCTCCTGGCTTCTCCCGCAACTCTCAGGGCGTCGCCCCAGTCGATCCCGGTGCAATTATTACCGCGACTGTTTTATTGATTTGCGCGGCACACAAGCGCCGGTTTCGGCTGAAATTTGGGCAACGTGGCCTGAGACGTGCCTGGAACCCAGTTCAATCGCCAAAAAGATGTCCTAAATTGCCTTCATTGTCCCTTTAATGCAGACGGAAACCGGTTAGTTCCAAACAACGCCACGCGGCTGCAAGGGGAGCTGGTAGACGCTGTTCGGACAGATGGCGCCATCTGTGCGAGGGAAATGAAACTGGCGTCCGCCCAGGGGTATTGTCGCTACGTGACTGGGACTTGATCAGGTATTAGAAGATTTGAGTATGCCGGCTTCTTGCTATACACCGACGCAGTGTTTTCAAGCAAGTCTGGCGTTTGCCCACGGCGGGCGCGGGCATAAAGGGTTCGCAGAAAGCGAATTCAGGTGAGGAGAAGCTTCTGCGCATGCGCAGTGGCGACGGCAGCGCCACCGCAGTAGTCTGACGTCACACTTGAGTCGGTCTATACAAGCACACCTGCGACATGACACGTGCTACTGCTTACGGCCATATGACCTAAAACCTCTTAAAATCTTTTACGACGGATGGATGGATGAATACGGCTGAGCCCTTTGGATCGGGCGGTAGCTTACGCCACCTAGCCAATTTGTCTTACCATTTAAGCTTAGAATATTTAAATGTGAAAACTATATACACTCCACACTGAACAGAAAGTGAGGCTATAAAACTCCCTTGTCATCAGTTAATAAGAAAATATCTAGTTTTCTCGTGCTTTCTGCCACCATTCACTTAATCTTTGCTTGGTAATCTCTACTGTCTTGTAATCCACTTTTCCTTCGCTGTCTCTAAAACCCAATGACTTTATTAAATCTATGTTGTCTTCGGTAGGCATAGGGTGAAGCCCTTTACAGTAGAGTATCAAGTGCTCAGCCGTCTCGTCCACCTCTCCACAAGCAGCGCACACTGTATCCATTTCCTGGTACTTCGCTCTGTATGTTCTGGTTCGCAAAACACCTGTCCTTGCCTCAAACAACAATGAGCTTCCCCTAGAATTATCATAAATGCTTTCTTTGGCAATAACTGTTTTGTTTAATCTATAGCTTTCCAGAGCCCTCTTTGTCTGCATTCCCTCTAGCCACCGATCTCTTTCTGTGGCCTTAACTTTCTTCTTAACGGAGACCTGCTCTTCCGTAACCCCACTATAGCCTAAAAACTTTCCTCTTAATTTCCTAGTGCGCTGTCTCCACTTTGTGTCTATACTCCTCATGTATAAAAAGCTAAAAACCTTTCGTGCCCATTGCTCCCCATCCATTTGCCTCAACCGATCCTCAAATTCTATCTTGCTCGCAGCTTCCCTGCCCTCAAATGACGCCCATCCCATGTCTCCTTGCACTCCCTGGTTTGGCGTTTTGCAATGTGCCCCCAAAGCCAGCCTACCTACTCCGCGCTGTTTTATTTCTAGTCTTGCATGCACTTCGGATTTCATGCATAGCACTGCGTTTCCAAAAGTTAAACCAGGCACCATGACCCCTTTCCAAATCTCTCTCACCACCTCATACCTGTTGTAATTCCAAAGTGCTCTATTTTTCATTACAGCTGCATTTCTGTTGCCCTTACCTATTATATACTTTTCATGCTCACTGAGATATGCTGCACCATCACATATCCATACTCCTAGATACTTGTATTTACTAGCTCTCTCCACTGTAATATTCTGTATCTTCAGCCTCTCAACTTCATCATCGTTAAAAACCATGACTGCTGATTTTTCACTACTGAATTCTAAACCTAATTCCTCCCCTTCCCTACCACAGATGCTCATTAATTCCTGTAAATCTATCCTGTTGTTAGCCATTAGTACGATATCATCTGCATACATCAATCCCGGTAAGGATTGCTGAATTTTTGGCCTAGCTTACTGTACGAAAGGTCGAATCCAAGCCCACTCTTCTCTAGTCTATCCTCCAATCCTCTCAGATACAACATAAACAGCAAAGGCGATAACGGGCACCCCTGCCTAAGGCCTCGTCCTATCTCTATTTCCCCGTTGCCTTTCCTTCCCATGTTATAATCACCTTATTATCTTTGTAAATGTTCCTCAATATTGCTGTTAGTCCTTCATCTAGGTTTAAGCTCTCCACTATGTCCCACAGATTCCTTTGGTTCACATTGTCATAGGCACCCTTGATATCCAGAAACGCCAGCCAGAGCTGTCTGTTTTCTTTTTGCGCTATTTCTATACACTGTGTTAGAGAAAATATATTGTCCTCCAACCTTCTTTGTTTCCGAAACCCGTTCTGTAACTCGCCCAGTATGCCCTCACAATCTACCCATTCCTCCAGTCTGTTCTTTATAATCTGCATTACCAACCTGTAAATAACTGGTGTCACGGTTATGGGACGATAATTCCTAATATCAGACTTATCTCCCTTTCCCTTATATATCATACTCATCCTACTAAGCCTCCATTCATCTGGAATATTTCCTTTTGTTATCATATTGCTCACTACCTCCCTTAGTTTTGCCTTAGATTTAGGACCCAAATTCTTCACCAGCTTGATTGGGATACCATCTGTGCCTGTTGACGTGCCACTAGGGACTCTTCGTTCCGCCTTTTCCCATTCTCTTTGTCCAAAATCCGCGATGTCACAAGCTGGACTGTTACTTCCTTCGGTTCTCCTATCTTCCACATGTACCTGTTCCCGAAATTTCTCCTCCATCACTGCTCCTATATATCGTATCGCATCATCTCCCTCTAATTGATCTCCCTGATCCGAGAGTATGAACCTCTGTCTAGCTTGCGTCGTTTCACCGAGCGAGTTCAAGTGCTCCCAAAACTTCTTGGCTGCGTTTCTATCTTTCTTGCTTACATTACTCATCCATTCTACACCCTTTCTCTGAATTTTCGCATTGATTAAACTGGATGCCTCTCGGCGACATGTTATAAAAGTGTCCCATCTTCTTTTTACTTCCGTTTCTGACTCCCCACTACGCTTGGAAAACCTGTGTTCTCTAGAGGCTTCCTGACGTTTTTGGATCGCTTGCTTCACTTCTTTGTCCCACCAGCTTTTTGGTCTATGTCCTTGCTTCCCTTTTCGTTTACTTTTAACTTTGTCTAGTTCCAGAACAAAAAGTCTAGTTAGGCTCTCATAGGTCCAATCTGTATACCGTTGCCCTGAAACTGCTTCCTCTATTCTTTCAGCAACTATTTCCAACTCTTTGTCGCTGCAGAAAGTTTGCTTTGAATTATGTTGTGTAGGTTCAGCATTTACTTCTCTGGCAAAATTCAGCTTAATACGTTTGTGATCACTACCAAGACGAAGAGAGGGCACTGACGACGAAGAGAGGGCACTGGCGCCACCTAACGGGTAACCGTGGAACGCTCGCAGTTTCCGTATATTTCCTATTTTTTCGCACATCGTTCTTTGTTTCTTGGTATATAAAAAAGTTTTGACATCGTTAGGAACACTTTCTCACAGATAGTACGTACACTTTATCTGGCAAAAACCGCAGAACCTTCGCTAAGGTGAAATGTAGCTCCGAGGTCACCTCATAGGTGGCGCCCGCGTGCTCTCACGTCGTAAGAGTTCACAAGAGTTCGGTTCTAAGCAAACTCAAATGTATGAAAAGGACTTTAGTCTCTCGTAAAACCCTTCTCACTATCTTTTTTTTTAACAAGCTTTTTTGGTGTTTTACGACTTTGCATCCTTTGGCAAAAAGAAACACACCCTCCACCAAGACAAAAAGGCCCATATGACGAGGTCGTTTTAGGCGGCTGTTCTGAATTCCCTTATTCCAGGCCCGAAAAAAAAACGAACCTCTGCTCTGCTCTTTCTCTAAACCTCTAGGGTGTCATGGAAGGCGTCTCCGACAGGTCTGTTTAGCGTCCCATTCCGCCTATGCGTCCAAAGTGGACCCAAAAGTGGCAACAAATGACGTCACAAAAAGCCAGAGTGTCACGCTGTCGGACGTCGCGATCCTGGCGGTTGGTAGCAGAAGTTCCGGCAAAAAAAAAAAAAGCACGAGCAAAGGCGAGTGTCGCGGTCGTCGCGGCGTCCCAACTCCTGGCTGCCGAAGCTTCCGTGGGCTGTCGAGCTGAAGAGCGACCTGCGGCAGAACAGGCGTCTGCCACATCCGCAACCGTTGCTGTGACACCGCCAGGATGGCGGCCGGAGACAGCGTGATGTCGTCAGCAAATAAAAATAAAAATACAACCTTTTTTTTTTTTTTACACGGGAAACGCATTATTTATGAGCTAAAGTGCATTTGGTCAACTTGGTTAGCGTCGCCGCGTCAACTGCCTAACCGAATATCTATTGAGGGAGACTGGTACGCGGACGTATACACTTTCAAAACTAAAGGTACGCTGGAATACGCTTTCATTACGCTAAAATATACTTTTATTACGCTTTTAGTGCTTTTGTTTGTTTTTTCTTTCGTGGGACCCTTCTGCATGCCAACCCAGTGTACAGGGAAGCGTACTTTTGTACGACGAAGTACAGGGGCCGCGAAATTATTGAATCGGCGGCGTACTGATGGATGAGCAGGGATGAAGTCAGAAGGCTATTTCCGAACGACACACTTTTCGAAATTCGCAAAATACCGGGCCTGCGAAAATAGCGTACGTCGATTTATAATAAATATATTTTCTTCTTAATTTTTTTTTCCGCAGGGGCAGTTTTTTTTTAATTTTTGTAGTACGAGCACACAATATACCAGTACTCTAATATGAAACATACGGTGCTTCTCTAATGCGCAAGAACGTAAAGTTTCAACAAAACAAAACCACAAAAGGAAAAGCCAACAAAAAATAACAAGAGAGTAAGCTTTCTTGCTGTTTCGCAACGCCTAGCACTTGTTAGAGTGACCCACGCGTACTATACATTAACCGACATCGTCTGCTACAATTTCGCGTTCTTCTTGTTGTTGTTTTTTTTGTGTGTGTTTGTTTCTTCTTTTTGCAGCAGCCGAACCTGACCTATCTGTCCGCTAGAATTCCTCGCCATCCCTCTGCAAGACGCATGCCTGTGGCTATTCATTCGCTAACGGAAAGCCAACCTTTTTTATTTTCTTTTCTCTTTCTTTTTCTTCTTCAACACTTCCTCTTTTATTCACACACGCATTCAAACCGAAAACGGGCAAAGCGCATGGCGACTTAGATGCTGCTGCTCCTCACCATTTCCTTATTTGCCTTTGTTTCGGTTTTTTCTTTGTTTCTCAGCGGCCTCGCTTCTCTGAACCGTCACAGTCCAAAGGGCCAAACACGTCCGCGCGCGTTCGAATGCCGTTGCCACCTTCAACGGGTCACTGAAACTTTTATTTTGTTTTCTTTTGTTTTTTACGGCTATTGGGAGACAGACCAGGTGCCGGGCGGATCTAAAGTGCACTGAAAAAACATAGACACGGAAAGTATGCAAAGAAGAAATAAATTTGCAGAAACACGCAAAATAAATGTAGGAGGAATTTCTTTCTCTGTACTTTACGATGTAACCTTTTTCTTTTTTCTTTTTTTTACCGTAATTGTGAATTTATTAGTGATGGATCGAATCTACCCAACTTCAGATTCGGCATATGGCGAACTTTTAAAGGAAAGTTCTGGCAAAAGATTCGGCGAAAATTCGGACAAATGGTCTGCTCACGCGCGATAACGCGACGGGGCTATATGGATTGCAAATGAACGCCGTGCAGTCGTGCGGTTACCATACGGTACAGTGCAGTACACCCAGCGGTTATCGGTGAGGTGGGAGTAGGCAACACGGTAACTGTGCGTTCGTGAGCCTGCTTGGAGTGAGGTTCTCTTCAATATTTTCTGCCTGAAGAACGGAGAATCGACCAGTAAATTGACGCAGTCCACTGCGCAAGTGACAAATGATGCGGTACATTCTTGGATAACGTGATTTTCATTTGGACCTTTTTAGTGATAGCACACCAAGTAGTTGAAGCATTGACTGCGTAAATTCCTTTAAAGCACTCCTCGTAATTATAACAATCCTTGTTTTCGGCTCGCAAGAAGTCTGTACCAAAACAGAAGTCATTGTTTCTTTTTAATTCAGCGTTATTTCACGGTTTTTATGTACCCACATAGAATTAAACACAAAACTATCATGCTCGACGTTGCACATCCGAGCATTCCTAACTCTTCCCATCTTCCTAAGCGTCCGTGTGTGTGTCCTAACACCAGAAACCCGCATTTTAAAGGTTTAAAACGGGACTTTGCGAATATGGGACACACCTTACATGCAAAGATGACGTCAAGTGACTGAAATCGAAAAAAAAAAATTACACCATCTTCCCGGGGAACCGTGGGGGTGATGCGGAGCATCGCGGATCGTAATTAATTTATTCCCTTCTTGACTGATTTATGTTTGGCCGGCCGGATTTGGGCTGCGGCGGACGCGAGCGGCCGAGAAACGCTAGCAGACGACAGCCGCAGAGTTGCGGGAAAGCCCACCCCACTGGAAAGCCCTGGCGTGGCGCCTGCGACCCGCGCGCCCAAAACTATCCTCCTTTCACTCCTAGGAGAGGAGACTAGAGGAGGGAGAGCTGCGCGTGCGCGCGCGGTGTGAGTAGAAGCGAACGAACGCGCAGTGCACGCAGCTGGTAGAGCGAGAGAGCGGAGAGAGTAACGCGCAGCTGTTGGAGAGAGGGAAGGAGAGTTGCGCGTGCGTAGCGCGAGTGCGGACTACGGACGCCGCGGGACATACGCTCCCGAGCAGAGATGCTCCGCATCTAAAACATGCATATTTATAATAATACTGTTATCTTTTCTGGCGAAGGCTCAGTAACCGTTCCATTCGCTTTTCGCGCACGAAACGGTGACTCCCAGAGAAAACAAGAACGCAGTGTTGTTGCCTTTGTATTCACACCACACACACTTGCAGGCTTGCGCTGATGAGGCCTCAAAACCAAAACTCTCGCATCGTGATTCGTGACTGCGCTCGCTACTACCCAACCTCGTTGTCACGCCACTTCTGCAAGAAGTCACTAAAATTAACAGTAAACACACAAAAACAACACCGATATAATTATCTTGTAGGATATAATTTTATTTAGTAATAACTGTGTCAATATGCATTACATGTTGCATTTAAGATTCCCGAACTTAGAAACGTTCGGGAAAAGTTTGGCTTTGCCGAATCCCAAGATTCTGGCGCCGAAGTTTCGATTCCGCAAACGTTCGGCCCATCACTAGTATTTATGGTGATTTGCTAACTGTGTTTTAAGTTCTGTTTTTATCATGAACTGTCTGTATTGTCAAATGTTTTTTTTTTTCGCGACCACAAGCTGTGTCATTAAAGTGGGACCGAGGACTCGATTCTCAAGCCGTTTCAACAAAGCCTTTTTTCCTTGGTCTCTTACGTTGGTGAACTGTTGGTGTAAATAAAATAAATCATAATTATTATGAATATAACTTGTATTTAAAAGAGAACATGCATGTTGTGACGCAATACTCATAGCCCAATAAAGCAAGACACTAAAAAGGCTACTACTTTATTTCACATTTATGATACAAAGAAGTACACGTGTAGAATATATATATCGAGCCAGGCACGTAGCCAGGATTTTGTTTCGGGGGGGCCGTCCATGACAAAATTCTGTATGAGGGGGAGGGGGAGAGGAGGCCTCAGCAAAATGGAAGATTTCGGGGGGCCCGGCCCCATGCACCCCCCCCCCCCTGGATACGTGCCTGTATCGAGCATATTGCGGTGAAGCATATCGCAGTATACTCTTCATCGAGTGACCCTCGATCAAGAGAATCGAGCTGACGTAAGCTATTTACAGATCGCGACACATATGGTTCATTTGTCCTGTTTTTCTTTCCTTCCAATTGAACTGTTATAAAAACTTTAAAGACATCAAACTTAAAAAATTGTTATCAAACTTCTCAACTAATATCAAACTATGAAATTACTTGTCAAACGTAAAGGTTAGTTATCAGACTTATAAATTAAATATCAAACTATCAAACTTGTTATCAAACTTAAGGGGCACTGAAGTCATTTTTAAAAAAAGTCGTTTTTATCTTATATTGTTTAAGAGGTGCTAATTCCCGCATGTACCAAGTCCTATATTACAAAACTGCCTATTCATCTCAGGGCAAGAGAAAAACATGTGGACTCTTTTTTCTCGCGGACTACATTGTGTCGACCAATCAAAGCCCTACCATACGCGCAGATTCCGAATGATTTTATTATAACTCGTTTCGAAGAGAGTCTGATCGGTACACATTCGGAAAAGACTCTCTTTTTCACCGCGGGCGAAGCCATCGCTTGCAACTCGCCGACAAGCGCCCGTCGTCGACCACTTCACCCGGAAGCCCAAAATGGGCGTGTCGCGATCTTTGAACACGCTTTTAACGAGCAAATAAGCTACGCACGATTGTGATTTCGGGTTTGTTCGGATACTTAGAGCGTCTAGATTAGGTTAATAATAATGTTTTATTTTGCACCAAAAATACATGATGCAGGAGGCCTGCAGAAAAAGCTGTCAAATAGACAGTTGTCACCCCAAAAGGACGATCTCAGAATCGACTTCAGTGCCCATTTAAAGCATTATCATTTAGGGGCGCTCTCCAAAACGCTACAATTTGGTGTCGGTCGATATATCGTGTCTGAGTAAAGTGCAAAAAAGCGATCGATGTTGAGATCACGCTAAGGGTGTGGCGCAGTGCACGTCCCAGCACGTGATCATGTGAGACGTAATCCGCTACCTAATTAAATATTTGTGTGTATACTTACAACTATAATCGCGTCACCGCTAAGCTGAGAGGGCGACGGAAGGCACGTACTCGACATGTTCATTGAACCTGTCAACCGGCCGCCTGCCTTGCATGTGATCACCCTTTCTGCGAAAACTCACGCGCAAGGAGAGGGGTCAGGCGAAAACTGAAATGCAGGCAGGCGATTGATCCGTCCGGCGAGAACAAGTTCCACCACGCTGTCGGCGTAGCGGTGGGTTGAGTGCTCGCAACTCCAACCTCGTGCACTAAATCCCCTTTCCTCTGCTTCACATTTCGGCCTCCAAGCCGCGCCCGCTTTCGCTGCACACCCATGGATAGGCAATAGCAGTGTTGTAGGTGTTACCGAAAGAAAAAGAAAGAAATTGGTTGCTCGTTACTTGTAAACAAAAAGGAACGCTCTACCGACCTACGCTACCTCAAAATCAAAGAACCCCGTTACCGTCACCGTTACCGATAATAGGGAGTTTTAGGGAACCGTTTTTGCGCATACGATACGGTATACGATGGGCCATGGGGTACGAACTGCGCATGCGCGAGTCTTATGCGGTAGCGCATGCGCAGTTCGTACCGGAGGGCCCATCGTATACCGTATCGGATGGGCAAAAACGGTCCCCTAAAACTCTAATAAAACGCTTTACCGTTTTGAAGTTACAGGTGTAAGTTCCATATTTCAAGAAACGTCATGCCTACGCAGGAACTTAACATAATTACCTCACCTTTTCTCACTGTTCTTATTTTGAAGGTATGCGGGATCAGTGCAAGAATTCAAATGACGGCGCCTAGAAAATGAAAAAAAAAAAGTGGAGTGTACTTTTTGAAGTCTTAGGAGGAACCTGTAACGAGTAATGTAACTATATACGTTACCCGTTACTCGAAATAAGTAGCGTAAGTACGTTATCCGTTCATGTTTTGAAAAATATAACGAATAAGTTACTACGGTACCGAAAAAAATAACACATTACCGTAACGCTGTTACTCGTAACACGTTAAAGTCAACACTGGGCAATAGCTCATCCTCGCTTCTCGACTTCACGTCTTTTCCGCCGAGTGGCGTCCGCTCCCCTCGAAGTTGCGAACAGTAGAATTAAGCAGACATGTACACGTTATCCCAAAAAAGGAACTAAATACCGTTACTCGTTACTCGCTCGAAAAGTTGCCCATCTGCCTTTGTCGCAATAGACGCATACTCAGGTTGAAAATAAAACGAGGCTGTTTAAACAGTTTTGTACAGGTGACTCCTCAAAAGTAACGAAATACCGTTACTGACGAAAATGATCCCTGGAGAAGGGGAGCAAGAGGGACAAAGGACAAACACAAATCTCCAAACACAGCTAGGTGACTGGTGCGCCACCGAAGAAATCCCCCTGGTCCGGGTGTCGAACCAGGGACCTCTCCATTTCCAGTGGAGCGTTCGACCGACTGAGCTAACCAGGGGTTAGACGTCAGTAGAGCAAACGGGTTTTGTCAGCTGCCACCAGTCTAACAGCAACAAGGGTGAACGGCTTGCAATTTTTCGGCTTGCAACCTAGAATTGGTGCGCGACCTATGTTTGGTCGCGCACCAGTCTTCTACCTGCGTTTGGAGATTTGTTTTGTCCTTTGTCCCCCTTGTTCCCCTTCTCCAGGGATTATTTTCGTCATTCTTGTCCAGCTCGCTTGCACCTTTGCATTTAATTGCATTATCATCATTCCGTTACTCGTTCCTTGGTCTTAAAGGGGTACAGAATCGAAACTTGAAATAACCCCGAGACACTTCGAAACGGGTGAAATATGATCCATGCATATCAGTAAATGATAATCATACGCTCGTATTTTCAGCGGATGGCTATATTCTTCGTTCCAACCGACAGATTCTGGCGAGCGCTTCAAAATCAGCCATCCAGGCGGCGCGACGCATCTCGGGATATTTGCCCGTGACGTCACGCTCGCAGCGTCACGGGTCCATCAACGGCCAAGAATACCGTAATTACGATCGTCGTCACTAGGTGGCGCCAGTTTTATCGTCAACGCGTTACAACCCCGCCAAGTGGGAATACCCGAGGCATGGTGTACTAGAACTGAGAGGAGTGCCAAGCGCCGCTCGTTCCCGGGCGCCTCCATCGGACACGCCGCGCCGTGGCGCTGCTACTAATGGGCCCGTGACGTCAGACATTCCAACGAAGCTCGCCCGCCCCCCCAACTACCAGGTGGTATTGGGAAATCGTTTTATTCGTTTTAAAATTGCTTTTCTTGCGTTTACGGACGAAAGACTGGTGCTTCGGAGCTGCTGTCATAAAGGAGACCACGTCTACACATAAGAAATAGGTGCTAAAATTTCGCTTCCGTGATCCTTTAAGAGTTACTAAATACGTGACTCGTTCCTCTTCTCAAAAGTATCTAATTAGGTTACTCGTTACCAAACAAACAGTAACTAGGTAGAAGTAACCCGTTACTAGTAACGTGTTACGTACATGTCTGGTATTAAGACACCGATTTTCGCGGTTCATCGAAATGACAGCACAACTGAAACAGATGCCACCGTGCACTGAAGTAGAACGAGGTTTTCGGTGAGACACAGTGCAAACGCAACGTCGAGACAGTTTCGCCCTTTAGTTACGCGGCGCAGAGACGAAACACCGTGTTGTTTTCCGCCAAAGTTGGTGTCACGGATGTAGACATTTCACTAGGTCATGTTTCGTGTTTTCGGTGAATATCGATAAACCGCAAGAAACTTATCCCCAAACCGTTTTATTTTGTTCAGGAGAAAAAAAAGCTGAAAAACCCCGAATCGGAGCTCTCCTTGAACGTGAAAAACCCCTAAGCTTTTATGGAAAGAAGTCTTTATATGCAGCTTTATTCGGTGTTTATCCAGGACACAGTCCACACTGAACTGTTCGCGAGGCTGCTATACTTTCTTCGGGAACCTTCTTGTTTCATTTTCTTATCGGTACCGAAACGTTTTCCCGGTATATGGGTCATGCACATGTTGCATTTGAGGTTGGGGAGTCCCATATTCGTGCCTCGTTGTCTTCAACAGATGCGCCTATAAACTCCGATTTCTTCGCACGACGTCACAAATTGACACCGAAAAACACCGAATCTGTTGAAAAAATAAATTCAGAAAAAAAATACAGCCCGAATCGGAAGAAAAATTAAACCCCAAAAACACCGATTCCTAAAGCCTATACCGTAAAAGACTTAATTTTCGATATGACATAATTTTCGCGAATTTCGCGTTTTGAATGACTCGCCATAAAGGGGTCACGAATACGTGCAGGTGCAACCGTAAGGGCCAACACATTTGGCACGCATTGCAAAATTCGAGTTCAAAACGTATACATACATGATGTTGGGCACGCGAACGAAGTTTCTCAAGAAGTTTTAAATCTATCTTTTTGACAGCTCAACTCGGAGGTAGTCAAATATTAAAATTAAGCACAATCGGAGGCCGTCTATTTTCTATGTCCTATACAGCCTGTTTGTTGTCTGCTCACTGGTTCATGAGCTCGCTCCCGGGTGGTTTGCTGAACGCAAAAACTCTAAGACCCAGTACTCTTGGTTCTTAGCGTTTTTCGCGTTCAGCAAGCTACCCGGGAGCGAGCTCATAAACCAGTGTGCAGACGACAAACAGGCTGGTATAGGAGATAGGAAATAGACGGCCTCCGATTTTGCTTTATTTTTAATATTTCACTGCCTCCGAGTTGAGCTCTAAAAAAGATAGACATAAAACTTTTCGAGCAACTACGTTCGCGTGCCCAATTGTATGTATGAAAGCTAGGAATTCGAATTTTTCAAGGAGTTTCAAAGGCTTTGGTCCTTACAAACGCACACCCCTAAATCGCAATAATATTTTTTTTTTCACTTGCGGAACATTTCAAAAGTTGGCAGAATATACAAATCGCGAAATATGAAGCCCGCCACAAATAAAATAATTTACAGTAGTCGTTCTCACCACAGGAACCAAAGTGAAAAATGTTTGGCTCCTTGCGGTGATAGTTTCATCTTAAAATAGTGGATTGACGGGCTAGTTCGGTCATGGAGCGAGTGCTGGAAAAGAGGGCCGAAGCTAGCCTGGATGCACCTGATGACAAGCTTTTCCCGTTGGTAGCCGTTCACACGGTTGCTGATAAGGCACCCACAGAGGAAAGGGAGTGTTGCCTGTCGGAAGGGGTAGAGTCCTTACAGAAGAGGTACTGAGGAGGCAAGGACAGTCGAGGCATACTTAGGAGGGCTGTTCAACATCTCCAGGACTCGGACTTGTCGCTACTGATTTCTGACAAGGAGGAAACCTTCATCAAAAGCTCTTTGGCGACAAGGTTATGATGGCTATTAACAAGAACTTCAGGAGGGCAGACACGTGTCCGGCAAGGGCCAAGATTAGAGCTCTTTCTTTGCTCGGGGAGCTGAAGCTGGATTCTCTTGGCAAGTATGTCAAGAACTGCAAAGGTGATGTCTTGAAGATCTTCTTCGCAGCAAAGACGCACCAACAAGAGTGCCCTTTCAGAGCAATCGTCACCGAGAGAGATACCTGGCAGGCTTAGGTCAGCGGTTTTCTGCAACTACACCTCGACTCGCCTAGTTTCATAATATCCCTACAAGGTGAGGACTTCGGACTGCCTGGTCGAATTACTGAGAGTAGGCCTTCCTGGCGCCAACAGTGCCTTATCTGTGGACGTTGAGGTAATGTTTAAGTTAGTACCACATGATGACCTTTTGGTAGCAGTACATGAGCTGATTGAAGCGACGGGCACTATTTCTTTTCAGAACACTTGCGGGGCCATAGTTGAGGCTTTTTTAGAGGTGTTAAATTGCTATTTGATTTCCACGCTAGTTCGCTTTGAGGACGAAATGTACGTTCAGAAGCGCGGCATTTGTATTGGTTCTAGTGTGGCTCCCGTACTGTGTGAAATATTTCTCGCAAAGTTTGACCGCTTGATTTCAGTTGCTATTGTCGACGTCCCGATTTATAACGATATGTAGATATGTCGATGATTTTATCGTTGTCGTTAGTATTCAGTCAGAGGAATGCCTTGACTCACTAGTCAGTCTATTTTAAAGGTTTTAAAGAGCTGCTCTAAACATTTGAACTTCACTCTGGAGCTTCCGGTGGACGTTTGTTTTTTGTTGTTGTTTTTTACAGTTTTTAGACGTCCGTTATTGTTCAACTCGGCTGAACATGTGCGCTGATTACAAGCCAAGGCAAAGATGCCCTATTGCATTTGACTAAGCCCACTCGAAGTTGATAGAGGTTATCGCTTCATGCCTACGGTCGCATCTGAAACCGCCCATACTTCAGGATTTCACCTTCAGGTGTTACGCCTGAAACAGTCAGGGTCTCCACCGTTTGTTCTGGAAAGAGTAACGGAATCACGCATCTTAAGAAGTGTGAAAAGCCATAACACTGTACCCAGGAAACATGCTTAAAAAAAAGAAGTTTGAAGTCATGCTTTATGTTCATAAAGTATTACACACCCTGAAAAGAGTAGCCGCCCAATTCTGTGTGGACGTCATCTTGTCTAACATGTGTGCAATGGTCAGCGGACCGAAGGTCAAGTTGCCTGTGTGTGGTAAGAAGCATGTTAACCAGTTTTGCCCTGTGCTACTGAAGTAGTTTATAAGATCCCTTTTAGTTGTGGTAGGGTCACTAGGTGTATATAGGGCAAACCGGACGCTGCCTTAATGACAGACTGCGAGAACACGCAGCATCACTTATCAACGGTTTTGGTTCACACCTTCCAATGCACTGCAAAGCTTGTGGATGTTCCCCTACATTGAACAGTGTGGAAGTGGCGGAGCGTATAGAAAAGGAAGGTTGGAAGGGGAGATGCTAGAAGCGGCTCTCATACACGATTGTGACCAAGACTCGTGTATTATAGTCGAATCTGTCTATTTAATGGAAAAAGAGTACGATTTTATCGGTAGGGTTTAGGTCCTTTATGTTTTTTGATTGCGTAGAGTACAGGCTGTTTCCGTATTGCGGTTTGTTTTTAATGTTTTAATGCACTTTTTGTGTCCTTCCTGTTACGTCATGACGCTGCATATTATGTAGTGCACATACATGTATCATGACAACACTCTTTCTATTGCAGCCTTTCATCATTAAGATAACTTTGTCGTTCTTTCGTATGGACTCTGTGTCGTCTTTATTCATCAAGATAGCTGTGACGTTGGGCCAAGTGTATGTGCGCGATATATGTTTGCTCCGTTGAATTTTTTCAATAAACTTTTTAGTTGAAAGTTAGCACTCGTCCTGTGTTCTACTTTTGTGTCCCGGCCGTCTTTTTCTGCGCTACTATTTTACCATGTATTTAATTTTATTCTTTTATATGGGAAATTTAACGTGCCTGGAAGATCCTAAGATGTACCAACACGCACAAAATAAAACAAATGACCATAATAATGTTTCTTACTAAACGAGAAAAAAATGGCGGAAGTTCGGTTCTAGCTTAAGCATGAGCATCGCAAACTGCTTGCCGGAAACGGAACAGCGTTTCGTTGGTAGATCGTGGCGCCACCCCGTGACTCCTAGGTGAAGCTCGGTTGCGCCCATCGCATCCAGCGACTCCTGGCTGACCAACGGAGCGATGAGGATATGTCAGGTCACAACGCTCTTTTCTCGTACGTGTGTGCGTGCGTGTGTTTCAGCGTGGCCTCGGCAGTTTAACACGCACGCAAAGCTGTGAACTACAAAAAAAAAAGCAGCACACGTAAAAGGAGCATAGAGAAGAGAACAGGAAGTCAGTGAACCAAAGAGACACCTTAAAACTAGGGTATCTTTCTTTTCTTTCTTTTTCTTTTGGTACTTCCTATTGTTGGCCTCGGTTTTGTGGAAACCCAGATCATGTGGGTTTTGCTCTCCGTTAAGAAATAAAAAGAAAGCCAGAAAAAAAAAAAGAAGTTCGACACCGTACATCATTGTTGGCAGGCCTGGTATTTAAAAATTAGATGGCCTAAAGCTAACAACTTACAATAATTAAGCGTCAAAATGGACGCCTGGAATGGTACCCTAGATCGTAACTTATATTTTTCCTAGTTGCTTATACACTGGAAGGTTCATTTCGTCTTCCTCGGGAGACAAAGGATATACTGAAAAAGTTTACGATAATCTAGTTACAAGTTTCTTAATGTTACCCTTATATTTCAAATGGTTAACCTCGCATATTACGCTTGAAAATAAAATAAAACAATTAGGAATATATGTTTAAACTTTATACCTTCTTATTCACATAGTTATTATGTACGCAATCAAATACTAATAGTAAAAGTTTAACCGTACATACGTTCATTAATTCCTTTCGTTTTCTATTGCTCACGAACAGCATATGTTGAAGTAGTGCCCCATATATATTAAAACATGCAAAGAAATCACAAAACAATCTAATCAGTACAAATTAAGTCTCCTGGGAAACTGAATACGGGTGCACGTTTCGTTTCTTATCGTTTGTGCAATTTCTATGAAAAATCATTAGAAGGGTCCTCATCAAAAGAGCAGCGGGAGTAGTTAAACATTTGTCACCTAGGCACAATTAGGTAATCTATTTTGTATGGATGAAAGCAAGAGGTCGATAGTCAGTGGTGTGACTCCTTCAATCGTAAGATTCAATTTATAGACTATAGCGTTGCAGAAATGTTTAAACGTTGAAGTCTTAATACTTACGTTCATTAAATCGTCACTAATAAAGTTAGTTCAAAGAACGCCAACTTCAGCTGTTTATTTGTTGTTATATGTATGCAGGGTGTGGCATAACGTCCCAAGGTTTCAGAAAACCGCCGCTAGGGGGAACCACGAACTCTTATGTAGATGTTTGGACAAAGGCTATTTCGAAGGTAATGCAGACTATGGCCATGGAAATTAAGGCAGAGCAATTAATATCACCTGCAGCCCTTCTAAAATACGAAGTTTAACAGCTCAGCTATCACGTATGGCCTCATAATAAGAGTCCCTTTTCGCTTGAAGTGACAGTAATATTACATTTTAATGAACAAGGTCTTCTTCCCATTGTCGATTTGCTTAGATTAATAGTAATTAACACACAAACGTTTACACTTTGAGGGCTATGAGAAGTTAACAGAAATAAAAACAAAAATTTGCATAGGCATTGCCCGAGTATATTTTCAGAGTTTGCGAACGCTAGAGTTTACGACATGGTGGACATAGATAGTAAAATTAAAGGAGAAAAAGTTTATAAAAAGCCTGGATCTTAGCTACTCTCAACTACGCCGTAAGGGTGCTCGGAAAGCAAGACACCTAACAAAGACCCACGCTTAAACATATGAAACCTTCGTAGGAAAGACTATAGTAATAGAGTATGAAGATGAGACCAACTTGACCGACTGACCTGGCCGATTTTGCAGTCCAATAGCTGCTACTTCGCTCCATTCAAATATGTAACTATAATAACCGGCCGAGTTCCAATTACTTTTTTGTTTTTGTTTTGTTTCTTGTTTTTTCACCGCCGATACTTAGACATCTGCCTGTGGTTCATTACAAGCCACAACCTCGCTAAATATATATGTCACCTGCTATTTTTCTTTTCTCCAATGCGTAAAATAAGGTTCCATTTACCGCATTCAATGCAAGTCGCAGCACGGCACTCGACTCCGTCGGGTCTAACTGGTTTATGCAAATTCGTCGGTGCACCACGCTCTATATACCTTTCTCGGTTCAAACGTTTTTGGCCGAATCGAAGGAACCCATCCTTCTTTACCTAAGTAAATACACAAAAGAAAAAGCCCCGCAAAGGTTGACCCTTTCCTCTCTCTTCACGGCGAGCGGTGCGATGAGCTTCCAATACCACCGACTGTGCCCCACGCAAACGTTAAAAGAAAGCGGGCGCACCTAAAAATAAATCGAACATGTGTATCCCGATGCCCTCTCGCGTGTGTGTATATATACGTTTGTGTACGCCTTAAATGAAAAATCGTGTCCGCGCAATCTTCGCTGGGTTTCGCAGTTCACGAACTTTCCACCCGCCTGCTCCTATAGATCTTTCTTTCATGGCACGCTCTAGGAAGCCGCAAGCGCGCGCAGACACACAAAGAAGAGGCATCGTATACAACGAACTAACGCCTATACCGAAAAGTTTATTTTTGTGCACCTTTAATGTCGTTACGGTCAGAGACAGTCTTTGATTCGCGGCTGTACAACGGCCGGCAACACTGGACAAAGGGGCAAGAAAAGAAGCAGCAGAGGAAAACAGCAACCTTGGGGAAGCAACGGTAAGGTCCAATCAAAATGGGGGCGCTAAAAAAAACGTGCGTGCGAGCTGTCGAAAGACCAATGACAGATCGGTTCTTTAAACGGTGGTTCACCCCATTTGTGTCTTCGTTGGAGGAACTTTCTAATGCCTCTGCGCGAGCGAAGTCTTATTGGCGACATTTCGAGAGCGATACCTTCGATGCTATTTATTAATGAAGACGAACTGGAGAGATTATGCTAATACTTTGGCCCTTGCGATCTACGCAAATTCGCCAATAACGACATACACAAATATAAAAACGGGTAAGAAAAGACAGTGATTGAGCAAAGGAAAGTCGTGCGAACGTGCTCCAGATGACATTAATCGACAGCTGTAGAGCAGCCTCATGCTCAATCGGCGTGAACTTTCCGAAATTTAAAATTTGTGTTGGTTTCTTTTCGCTCCAATTCCGATGATGTCCACGCAAGAACGCTGTTTGGCTTAGGAGACCTTGCACTAGGAGCCAGTCCAGCCTCGTTTATCGATTCTCCTTTCCTCTACTTCACATTTCGGCCACCAGGCCGCACCAGTTTTTGTTGCACACATGGATGAGCTGCAGCTCCCTGCTTCTCACATTCACGTCTTCTCCGCTTGGTGGCGTCGCCTACCATTGGAGTCGTGACTAGATGCGCCCAGTGTGCAATGCAATCGGAATGTTTCTCAAAACACAGAGTCAAGCTTGTACAGCGTGACAGTGTCAACACCATGACAACCTGAGTGATGTTTACTTGTCATCAGTCATCCATGACACTCGACGAGACAGATCAAGCGAGTCCTGAAGCGGCCAGGTGACTGTTTTTCCTGCGCACACGCTACAAGGAGGACTTCTTTGTCGTCACGCCGTTCCGACCATCGTCGCGAACCGAAACCGATTTTTCCTGTATCTACGCGGGCTTCTATAGATGCTTCGCACAAGCAGCATCTTGACGGAGGCAACCCTTATCGACAAGGTTTTGCAGCCGATCCCGCACTATGACGCCATACTATGACGTCACACTATGCCGTCAAGTATCACGTGACGTCATAGTGTCACGATACGTCACGTGACGTCATGACGTTTAGTGGAGAACTTTTCACGCTAAACTTAGAGGGGCGGGAGCCGAAGAGGCGCTCGCACAGAGGACAAGTAGCCTGCCTGGAGGACTGGGTCTTCCCGCCATGTCTACCAGACACCCAGGCAGACACCTTGCAGTCGCTCTTCAGGCTTTGTGCTCGAGTCGGACCTGGAGACGCTCATCTGACTTTCCCTCTGTGTGTTCCGTATGTATGTGTGTCACGTGCCAGGACGTCCAGTTCTCGTAACCATCGACGCACTCCCCTTCCCTTTTTCCCCGTTTCTATAACATAATAAGCGCGTCTTAATACTACTACTAGTACTATACTAAAGGAGAAGTTTCCCGACTAAATTTAGAGGAAACATGTCCACGCTCAGGAAAATGCTTCGTATATTTGCCCGCCACGGCGCTAAATTTAGCGGAAATTTATTTTCGCTAAATTTAGAGGAAAAATGCCTCTGTGCAGTGTGATTGTGTGTACCATGCGCAGAGCAGTGTCCAGCGCCTCGCTGTCGCCGCAGTTCATTTGCAGAATATGTCAAGAAATCGGGGCTTTTTGTTTTCGACTCCAGAGACGTTGAAGATGATATGCAACTGTTCGATCCCTTCGTGGGCTATGATTCCTCGGCGCTTGTTAACACAAAGTTACACAAAGGCGTTTAGCTCAAACTGTTTAAATGCGTCCAGAAAATATTACGCTTATTAAGAAGGTTCACCACACAGGGGACCGAAGGAACCCTTCGGCAAAAACTATCGCGGTGTGGTCTCAATACCCTGTGTCGTAGGTTGCAGGTTTGGAGTATACAAGACAAGCTCCTGTCACAGAGCCGTCCACTTTGGTAGGGCGAAAGCTTGAGAGGAGGAAAACGCCAATTGGGGCGAGCAGAGAACTTTATGGGAGGGGTATGCCCTGATAGTCTAAACCCGCACCATTCTATTGGTAATTTGGTATACACAGACGCAAATACTTGACACTGTAAAAAAGACCTGTGAGCTTTTTTTCTTTTTTTTTTACTACTGAACATGGAGAAGACAGTTAATTAACGCGAACAGTAGAAATTCTTGATATCTTTCAGCGATGTTTTTCCTACCCTGGCTGCCCCTCGGCGGCCGGTAGTATGCCCAAAATATAATAAATACAAATATAAAGAATCCCTGCGAATCGGACGAAGCAGCAAGAATACGACTGGGTCTGAGACATGGGGTGTGCGCAAGGACAGCTATAGATGAACGAGTGCAACGTCGAGTTCATTGTTTCATGCCACATTGCATTTCTTAAAGCATGAAATGTTTCTTAGCAGAACCTTTCAATCCCAAAGATTTGTTCGTTCATGCATTTCCCGCTAAATTTAGCGGGGAAATTGACGTCACGCGACCTATACACCAATTTAGTTTACCCGCAAAGTTCATAATATAACAAATCACCCCTATTAAACAGATGTATCACAAACAATATATACATACAATGAGTAAAAAGACCTCCGGTTGCACTTTTTTAATGTAAAATAATGTATCAGCTTCATGCATTTTCTTTTTATGTGTGTGCATTTCTTTTTTTTTTTTCGAGACGTGTATATTTTGTTATGTATTTTTATCATAGGTTGCTGCTGTCAATGTAAGGGGGATCCAGACCTATACTCTATCTACAGCAAAGGCATTGGCTCGGGCACCATGGCCTTCAGATTTGCGTTCCTTTCGCGAGTGCTCGCAAAAAAAAAAAAAAAAAGTCAAATCTGAAAGCCACGCGCACGCGCCTGTACTTTTACCCCTGCTGCACGCAAGTCATGAGATTGAGGATAGTCAAGCAGCTTGTAGCACATTTTTGAAAACCGGAGACGACGGACGAAAAAGGGGACAACACACAAACGTGTGTTGTCCCCTTTTTCGTCCGTCGTCTCCGGTTTTCAAAAATGTGTAACATCAACCAGCTCGCCTGCCTTCTTACCTTATCTTCAGTTTGTAGCAGCGTTTACAGCGGAGCTCATAGGGGCTAGTTTCCCTAGTTTCGTGTCCGTGGACAAATAAATCTCCCCACAACAGTCTGGACAGCTACCGCCATCTATGAGCGACGGCGGGAACCAGGCAACCGGCTTGCTGGTTATCTGGTTGCCGCCGTCGCTCATAGATGGCGGCACATAGCACAGCTCCGCTGCTCTTCCTTCTTCACCAGAGCGGAAAGGCTGAAAGTTTTTGTCTGGATTTCCCTCCAAAAATAAAGCTGGATTGATTGATTGATTGATTGATTGATTGATTGATTGATTGATTGATTGATTGATTGATTGATTGATTGATTGATTGGTTGATTGATTGATTGATTGATTGATTGATTGAGCAAGAAATTCAATGTCACGTGATTTGGCCTCGCAAGACCTAGAGAACAGTTCAGTTTCCCCGCTAAATTCTCACGTAACCTATTACGCCAATTTAGTTTCCCGCCAAGCTTCGCGAGAACATTGACGTCACGCGTTCTACACACCAACTAAAATTTGGCGGGGAAATTGACGTCAAGAAACCTATACATCAATTTTGTTACTTCGCTATATTCAGCGGGAAAATTGATGTCACGTCGTCACTCGACGTAACGTGACCTATTACACCGGTTTAGTTTCTAGCAAAATTTAGCTGGATAACTAACGTCCGTGACCCGTCGGATACACCATGTACCAAGTGAGTTTTCCTGCTGCACAAGCTAGAGGGGAAAACTCGTATAGTGCCTACAAATCTAAACGACCGCTTTTCAAATACTGCATTATAGGACTTTGGAGATGAAAAAGGTATTCGGAGTTTCGTCATTCGCTGGGGATCCTTGCACCGTTCACCGTGATTGGCTGTCACGGTGTTTTGCAGGGAAGTGAGCTCAGATACTTTTTTTTTAGTGCACACCATAACATGAGGTGACAGAACCCACATGTTCGGCTATGTGGATACCCCAGCCAACGCAGAAGCAAAGGTTCATCTCTATACCGCAATTACTTAGCCTTGGCACACATCCCTCGGCCGTTTTCGAGCTCTCTGCAGCTCCTTCCAGAAATAAACTCCGCCTGGATTGTCTTGGACGTCGGCTACATCTTTTCGGCGTCAAACGTGAGCTCCAAATTCCCTCCTAAATCCCTTCAAAGAAAAAAAAAAAGCGCACTTTATTCTAGGCGACGATGTTTTATGATTAGCCTCCGGCCACTTCTGGTCGAGTTGTTTCATGAACGGCCCCGTTTCCTCCAACCCGTCTCTCTTTCTCAATCTTTTGAGGTTTCCTCAATCCAATTAGACCGTTCGATCTGACTCTACACGCGGACGCGAACTCTTCAAAATGCATGGCAGACGCCCTTCTGTGGTGTACATATTCTTCAGAATCGGCAGCGCCCGAAGCATATTAGAGAGGGTGTATGGACGTATTGGTGAAGACCTGCCACTTCTTTTTTATATAATGTTCATTTCGTTCTGTTGACTTGTAGCCTCATTACACGGGCACACTGAGACCGCAGATAAATCATTTTTAACTTCAGATAAGCTTCACCACAGTTACTCTCTGCACACCTATTCAGAAGTATAGACCTTTCCAAAAAAGAGCGTGTGGCCGTGCCATCTTGACTGTTCGTGCATGGCGCGTGCTTTCCTCGCTTTCCGAAGCGACGAACACGCAGTGGAGCTGTGAAGACCGCACGCAGGACCGTGATTTTGTAAACATTACAGAAGCTATAGTGAAGAGCGCGCAACCACAGCTTTGATGGGCGCTCAAGATGCGCAAGCGCACGCGCGCCCGTAGCTTTGACTGCTTAACCGCAGAACGTTGCTCAAGACTATAGTCTGGTAACTATGACTTAGCGTAAGTGCAGTTAAGCGTGACGTGACCGTGTAACATAGGGTAAGAATCAATCTCAACTTCAACTATGATTTTTGTTTGTTTCTTGAAAGCTTGAGTCAGATTTTTCTGAAAGTCTAATACACTGGTCAGATTAAAACCGAAGAGTCGAGGGTTCAAATCCCGCCTAAAATTCTTCAAATGTTCCTTTAAGGCAAATAAATTACTTTACAAAGTATAATCATTTGTGACATGCGGCGACCTTTAACTCGCATATTACTTCATGTTTTAATCACTTTCATTCCACGCGTGACGTCACGCTTCACGTGAGCGTTGTTTGAAATTCTCGTGCGAGGTCATGTGGCCGTGACGTCATGACCCTATCGACCAGTCATGATTTTTCCGTCACGACGCCACCGACGCCGACGCCGGCTTTCCTGCGAAACGAGCTCATTAACGCTATCGCGTTAAAACAAATTGGCATGCGTGCTTGGCCACTCTGCCAAACGCGATGAAATGTGGTAGCTTTACAGGAACATGGTAAGTGAGAGCAACTAGAAAAGGAAATGGTACGGTGATGAAATGGTTATAATCTGCCGTACACACATCCAGGGCGACATCAAGGACGGCGTCTATGAAGACATCAAGGACGGCCGGCATCTAGGACGACGTCCAAGAGGACGACGTCGAAGACGACGCCTTGGACGACTTCTAGGATGACGTCGAGGACGACGTCAAGGTCATTAGGTCACGTCACATCACCAATCGGCATTACTGGACCGGCGCTTACGAACTTACGCGACCGGAACTTACGCTTCAGCCACCATCGCGCCAGCAACGTGCGTTATGTGATCTTGATAACGCGACCTCCACTTCAGTCACGGGCGTAATCTTGATAACGCGAGCTTGAGCGCAGTTGGGCCTATAAAGCCGACACTTTAAAAGGGGCGGAAACAAAATTCTAGCTCTTATTTCTTTGTTTAGCCAGACACGCTGTGTCAGCACCTAAGAAACACCAGTCTTCCGCTCGTAAACGCGTGAAAACTACTTTTAAAACGAATAAAACGAGTTTTCGATACCACCTGGTAGAATTGGGAGATTGATGTAGTTATGACGTTGAATCTCTCCCGCCCAAGCGCCACTCACGGAAGTACATTGCAAATGTATAGACAACTCGGGCTTAAACGGTATCGCGAAACTTGGAGAACTTTTTGCACTTATTTCTTTGTTTAGATGTGCTCTATGTTGTGCCGGCAGTCCAGAAACACTAGTCACTACTAGATCCTGGGGGAGTAGAGTCATTGCTTTCCTGCCTGCTAACCGGACACAAACAAATACTAACATAAAGAAGACCAAACCTCGCAAGGTGATTGGATGATCTGTCTTCGTTACCATCGCCCGATTACCATTTCGGTCCATCTATAAATCTTCGAAGTTTCGGAAGGGTCGTTCTGAACCAGTTGCGTCAAGATCGCCACGAAGCTTCATCATACTGAAAGCGTTCCTCGCCAATGTAAGCGTCTTTGGCACTCTGCATGCATTCAACTTATCAATCATGTTTATCTCCTCAGATCTCTTACATCGTTATTGCTCTTCTTGCGTATTTCAAGACGGGAAGATTTTTATTTTCAATCCATCCAAGCACCGACGTACCATGTGGTACCAGTATGAAGATGTACGGGCTCCTTTCAGATGCGATCATGCACGCGAGTACCAAGCGTATTTTGAATGCGAAAGAATTAATTGTTCCATAAAGCGAACCGACGTCATGAGCTTTTGAAGCCGCGCCAAACGGCACCTAAACTCCCCTGTCCCAATAAAGCGACGTGAAGCCGCGATCTGATGGATAGGCTCCCATTGGCTGGCGCGCGTCATCAATGCAAGGAACGAGGCTTCCGATTGGCTCTCGCGCGGCGTATTTCCTTTGTGTGTGTTTGTTTTTACACGTTACTCTTCAACATTTGTAAGAAACGTCAATAAATAAAAGAATTTGCCAAGAAACAAATATTTGAAAAGAAAATCTTTTCAGTGCAGCAGAACGCCATATTCAATTTTTTAAGTTCTCGCTTTTGTCATGTTCGGTGACACCTACTGTTCAAAATCCAAATATCAGAAATCGCAAATGTTTTGTACTTACGACAGATCATGGTAACTATCGATGATATCGATGCAAATACCTGCTGCACTGTGGAAGTTATGTATCTCGCGTCAAAAATGCGCAAACTTGGCTCCTTTAAGATTTTGTCACTAGATATCTGATCCGTTATCTAAAGAAATTGAATAGCTACAACATTAAACTTTATGTCATATATTCGTAATAAAACGTTATTTCGAATTATATATAGATCATTGCTTTATCTCAAGGATTAAAATTTTTATGGCGCTACAAATTAGTCTGAATATACAAAGTTTAAATATTTCAAGGGGCAACTACAATTTAAAAAAATCATCTTCGATTTTCTTAAATTTATAGTGATAGTTCACCTTCCACACTGGCATGTTTGGCCAAGGCCACGGATGGGGTGATCTTTGCTTCCGCGTATTTTATGACTATATATCTTTTGTGCTGTATTCGGGCATTGGGCCCAAGTTCAAATATTCCACTAATTAAAACAATACCTGCGGTGCTTATTCTTGGCATTTATTTAACCAACAAGCTTGTTTGCCCTTTAAAGTTACAAGTTCTATACTCTATTTCACTTTACGATGTACCGCAGGAAAGGCTACAGGCGCGAGCTCTTGCTCTATGGCACATCTCGGCAGCACAAGCTCTCGTGCATTAAGGGCAGCTGCTAACGGCATGAGCTCGCGCTTCTAGCCTTCGCTGCGGTACAACACAAGGTGAAACGGAGTATAGGAGCTTCAAATTAATTTTTTCCCTTTGTAATCGCCACTACTACCATTTCTTTTAGAAAAAGTAGTAGAAAGTAAGAACAGTAATGCAAATTATATGCAAATATT
This sequence comes from Ixodes ricinus, assembly GCA_037355805.1. Taxonomy (NCBI): domain Eukaryota; kingdom Metazoa; phylum Arthropoda; class Arachnida; order Ixodida; family Ixodidae; genus Ixodes; species Ixodes ricinus. Next base: position 177,490 of record JAZHYW010037736.1, read on the forward strand.
TATATCTATATTCGCAATGAACTGGAAATGGTTGAGCCACCAAGCTTGTTACACTGCTATTAATGACGGATGTAGCTCCAGCTGACCAAGGCAAACCTGTGACTTCACTATCAGAATTTCAGTAAGACGTCCATTAAAAATACAGATATTTGTAATTATTGGATTCTAATAAATTTAATAAAATAAAGTTCAAAAAGTAAAGAAAAAATGAGTAAATATATTGAGTGCACTACCACCACTGCAGGCCAAGGAACTCTGAAGTGATATAGGACCTAAAAAGTCCTACCAAGAGTTGTGTTGAGAGCTATCATACTTTCGTTGTTGGGGCATCGTTATACCTGATCTTTTGTGATATTCTGAAGTGGCATACACGCCAAGGATAGCTATGCCAGGTACTGACGGTGTACGTGGAAACCGTAGTTCGTCTGCAGCATACCCTCCCTTCTCCTTAACGCTAAGTAGAAATTCGCTGTGGATTGGTACTTGCGCAATATCCTTGCAAATAAAGGGAATATATACTGCTTCGAGAAAACGCTCTGTGTTGTCAAACTGACTGCGAAGGCACACTTGGACGAGTCCTAGTTGCTGAGGTTGGGCGTTTGCGCTCCCGAACGTGTTCAAACAGAGGCTGGTCTGTCTCAGAACTTCGAGGTTGAGTTGGCGGGACATATCCGTGCGAATAAATGTCCGCTGGCTCCCTCTGTCGATGATGGCCCGGAGGTTGCAGCTTTGGTCCTCCGAGACAGCCCAGGCCCGGAACGTTTGGAGGAGGACCTCGTTGTCAAGGCTGTATCTTTCCGAACTTCTGGACCTGGCATTCTGCACACCGGAAATCGCGGTTTCTTGACCAGGACTATTTAAACGCGGCTCCCAGTTGGTGTCACACATTGCCGTGGCGTGTCTTCCTGAGAACGTGCAGCATGACACCTTTCCTCGACAGTCTTTTGCTCGGTGTCCCTTCTTTGTACACCGAAAACATCGCATGTCACCGGATAGCCTCTTTTCACCTAATGGTAGGCCATCGGCGCAGTTTTCAGTTGCGTGCTTCGTTGATCTACGGAAGAAGCAACCGAGTTCAGTGTTCGTCCGTAACACTGCAGCTGCGGAATTCGCCGATCGTTCTATGTGGTCGGTCTGATTTTGTCGTCTTGATTCGTGATGGATCTCAGTCATCCCGGCTCTTTCTCTGCTCTCCACGTCCATCTGAAGGAAGCTCAGGATGTTGGAGAGCTCATTCTCAGATGGTGGCACTGCAGGCGCGGTGCTGATCGAGATAACCGAGTGATTATTTCAACCCCTTCCGTTCCAGGTCTTGAAGAGACGACTTCGGTCCGCGTTCCTGGAGGGGTGGAGCTAAGTCGATAGTACTCCACAACTAGGTCCTTCAATAGTGTCTTGAGCAGGATGTCGGACATCATCGTGGCATACGTTTCCGCCCCAATGCCAAGAGCCTTAAGATGCTTATTTGGATGTGGTCATACATCCGGCGTGGACCCTTGGCATCGTTTGAGGAGATGACGCAGGGCAGCGTTCGCAGTTTCAGCAGATGTTCTAGTACGATGCGTCGTCTGTCCCCGAATCGACACAAAGGATTTCGATCGCGTCATCATGGTAGGCGTCAGTGATTTGCAGACCTGCGATCGTTCTGTATAATGGACCGGTAAGGAGACTACGCAGGTTATGAAACTTCTGGCATCGAAGGACGCTCTGGCTCTCGTGTACGGCGCTTGAGAACTGCTCCCAGAAGCTTTGCCGTTTGCAGATGTCACCACTGAAGTTCTGAAGCTGTAGCTCACGAAGCTTGACTCCGGCAGTCCTGGTATCGGGAGCTCCTTCTCTGTTCAAATGTGTCTGCGTTGTCATCGGCGGCGTAGGTGCTTGCGGTTCTCTTTGCCACAGCGTCGATGCCTTGCTTCCCGTACAGCGATCATACGAGTGGCCTCGTTGTCGTACTCGAATACGGTAGGTGTATTCCGCGGCGAGGTCTCCATTAGCGACACGCTTTTCGATCTCGGTGTTGATTTGCCGAAGGTCGTTGTTGCTTGCAGTCAATCGTTTGAGGAGTGATGTAAGTGTGGCCAAGTCCGCAGTTTCAAGAATGGCAGTGTCCTCGCTGGTCAGTCGGGTATTTTGCGTTTCTCGGACGGCACGCTTCCCCTTCAGTCGATTTGTGTCTGTCTTCGGTAGAGTATCTCGCAGTGGTGTTATTCCGATTGGCAAAGTTCAGAATCCCGCTTCCCTGTACGTTTTCGGTTTTCTGTCCCGGGTTTCGGCACCGTTTGTTGATTAATTGTGGAATCGTTCTCAAAACAAAAGAACACTTCTATTTAATAACAACTGCGGGATATTTACAGAATATACGGGGAAGGTCTGTTCGACGGTGTCGTCCTCACGATCTTGCTTTCTCTGGCCAACATCTTCGTTCTTCCTCTCGCGACACGCGTTACAATCGCAAAACTACCGAGAATCCAAAACAAGGCATTATTTCAATTAGTAAAATAGTCGAACTTGAGCCCAATAACCAAATATAGCCCACAAATATACCTAGTCATAAAATACACGGAATCAAAATATCATCTCCTCTGTGGCCTTACGCAAATATGTCGGCGTCGTAAGTAACCTAACCTAACAAATACGCAAATATGCCGGCGTCGTAGGTACTCTTTGCAGCGCTGTAATTTTGAAGGAAACAATATGTTGCAACATGCTTTTTTTAGAAGAAACACAAGAGTATGGTGGAGGACTATCACTATCAATTTAAGAAAAATCAAAGATGGCTTCTTCTTTTTTTAAGTGCCCCTTGAAAGGTTTTTATTTTTTACTATAAGGCAAGTTTTGAGCGCCATAAAAATATCAATTTTTGAAATAAAGCAGCGACTTATACATTATTCAAAAGAACGTTTTAATAAGATTATTTGACATAACGTTTAATGTTATAGCTATTCAGTTTCTTTAGATAACGGCTCAGAAATCTAGTGACAAAACGCCAAAGCAGCCAAAACAAAACACCAAAGGCATTTTTGACGCGAGATACATAGCCTCCAGAATGCTGTAAATATTTACATCAATAGTTTCCATGATATATCGTAAGTACAAAATATTTGAAATTTCTGGTATTTGTGTTTTGCGCAGTAGCTGTCACCAAACATGACAAAAACGAAAACTTCAAAAGTCGAATATGCCGTCCTGGCAAACTCAATTTTTTTTCTCTTCAAATATTTTTGCAAGATATTTTTATTACGTTTTTTACACATGTTGTGGAGTAACATGTAAAAAATAAACAAAAACAGAAAATACGTTTGGACTCGCGTGCATGATCTTATCTCAAAAGAGCCCGTTATACATCTTTGTAACGCCACCACATGCGGCATCGGTGCTTGGTGCATTAAAAAATAATCTTCATGTCTTGTCTACTGAGATATGACCGACCGAAAAGTTCCCCAGTTCTATTTTGTTGACCCAATATTTGCTGTCACCAAAAACTAAACTTTTGCCTGGTCTATATAATTTTTTTTCATTCAAAAACGGTTGATTTTGGGGAGCTTGGGGGGGGGGGGCGCCCCCCCCTAAATTCGCCCCTGCTGTACAGGACTTACAGGCGTCTGCTTTCCACTATAAATAAATGACACCCGGAGCTAGCGCCACAGTAGCTAGATGGCGCGTAGCAGCACGCGCAATGGATGTTCATACTAGGATCCGCAACTATAAACCTACAGGAGAAACAGCCAAGCTATGTATTCTTTCTCTTAAATATGAACTGCCAATTGCGTTTTGCACACGTGGAAGTGTGTTGCTTCTCTATGCTGTATGTGGGTAGCGGATTGCATTAACGCACTCCAGAATACGTTGTATAAACGTTTGATATGCAGTTTTATGTTGTTTCAGTATGAGCAAATGTCAAATCACGACTCACTGTAAAAAAAACTTTTTTACCCATCTTACCAATGCAGTTTACGAGTTATCGTTCAGCCACCGTTACTGTCACGACAATTACCAATAAATGGTTATTTGAACATGGTAAAAAAAAGCGCACAAAAAGACGAGGACAGGTACAGGAAGAGAACACAGAAGACAGACAAGCGCCCAGCCTACCACCTCACTACAATGGTAATTTGATCTGTCGGTAATTGCCATGCCAAGGTACTTCTCGTGGTCAAAGCATCTGTTGAGATCCCTATAACTTGACCTGACCTTGAGTTAATGTTTGACAAAAAGCAATCATCAGAAAAGTTTTTTTTTTACTGGTACTTAAACTTCTTTCATATTATCGTTGATAAACATTAAAACCAGAAGAAACCTAAGTAGCTGATTCAACTGGTGCCCTGGAGGTTACTGGAAGGCAGAAATCGATTAGTACAACAAATAGAAATTGCATTCTATTGGAGAAGTAGGATTCTAAGTTGTCCTCTTACCTGGAGCGATGTGCTTCCTTCCAGCGAGTCTTTTCCACCACATCGATGCGGATGGCAATGCTCCAGCAGTAGACATGTGTGGATGCTTTCCAGTGACCCACAGTTCAAGTTCAATCCAGAGACACAGAGTCACAGCCACGGCCCAAGCCGACCGACAATCCTAACGGTCCAAGTTCTGTCCGTAGACGCGCATATAGTCACAACCAAACCCAGTCCACAACCTGGGCAGTTCAATCTCAGTCTGAACTAAAACTCACGTTCGCAGCCAAGAATAAGACCAGTCACTGCATAGGTCTGGGGTAAAAACCACAATTATGGACAGAACCGTCTTTAAGCAGAACACTAATCAAGAGAGCAGACGACTTAGAAATAACTCCAATCGAAATAGAAGCTAGGTGACTTGTAAAGAACACCAATGGAAATAGCAGACGACCTAAAAAGGACACCAAACGAAATAACAGACGACGCCGAGTTCCATAGCCAGGGAAGATGGCCACTTGCCCTCAGATGATTTCTTTGAACCAGAAAACATCAGATACCTTTTTTTAGCTACAATCACATACTTGTAAACTAGCCTAAACAGCAAAAAAAGCTTACGCCACTGAAAGGGAGCTGACCAACAATCCGATAGGAAACAATCAAAATATAACTCTACCTGAAACCGCGACAGCAAATTGGAGCGCGCACACGTCCCAATTGGGTTACCCAACCTAAACCACGGAAGCTGTAATCATCCAACGAGGCTTGGCACGAGCCGAACACCCGGGAGCGGTGGCAGTCCAGAAACGACGAAGACACGGCGTGGCCCGGCACACACAAAAATACAGCCGACCGTCCACAACAGCAAGCACGATCAAGACTACGGTGGGCCCAGCCTTTCCTCACGTTGGGCCGCACGCTGCGATAAGCCATAAAAAAACAACACCAAAAACAAAACATCGGCAGAAACCAAAGCCGGCATCCTCGCCTCGCCCTCAAACGCGCTACTACCAAAAGAACGTACGCACGAAGCACGACGGCGACGACGACGCATTTTACTTGTGCCTATGTATATTTATATCAACGCCCGCCCTTTCCTGATGCTAGCCAAACAAAAACGAGCGGAGCATGGAGAGGAACTCACGGAGGAGAGAGAGAAGTATCGCTATAAAGATCAACAGGGAGGACTTTATCAAGGAACGCTCCAGAAGAGACAAAAGATGTTTCGGTATCTGTTGTGTCTTTCTCTCTTTGTTTTATCTTTCCGCGGGAGAAACGAAAACCGTTAGGTCGTTTGAAATTTAAATACCGGGAGAAGGAAAGAGCGCTGTAAAAGAAAGGATTTGGGACATACCCTCTGTTCGAAAAACCGGTGTAGAGCGCGAGTGTGGAGATAGCAGACGACAAAACTAAAATGGAGCGCCAAACGTGGAAAAAAGGCCCAGCGTCTCCCGCGCTCAGCCCAGTCAACTCTGGGACCGCGAGTACGCAGTTTTAACTGCGTGGTCGTGCGAAGAGACAACGGCAAATTGTAAACAAAATCCCGATTAAGCAAATACAAAGCCGAGAAGGAAAGACGAGGGGATTATCTCTTCTCTCTAGATCAGTGCAAACGTTCTCTCTGCTTTCCTGCGCCTAAGAACACACAGTGTCCATCGGTGCGATCTCGCCGGCTCCCGAATAAAACGAGATCTTGTTTCCCCTTCCCCCTGACCCGGGATCCGTACGAACGTTTAGGCATTAAGGAAATCCCGGAACGTTGGAAACGACCGTGACGAAGGCCGCGGATATGGTACACAAAAGCCCTAAGCAGACAATGCAGGGATTAACAGGAAAAAGAATCCACCGCCGCTACTCTTCCAATTACCATATCCAACCGCTATTCGCCGAGGCACGGTAACCCGTAACTATGACCGCATCACGCCCTCAAATATGCGCAAGTCACGTGTCCATGGCATGCACGGAAGCATTGCGAATCTCTATTCTTCAGCGCGACAGTCGCACCGTTAGCGACACCAGGCGTGACGTCACCTGGTTGTGGGACCCCGGGTTGCCAGGTCAGACGTTGCGGCCCAGAGTTGACGGAGCTTTCGAAGGCGATGTATCGCACGCCGTGTCGGTCGTTGAGAGATAAAAGAGCGCCGCCTCTGGAGCAAAAATTGTGTCAGCAGGCGCACGCTGATGGTGTTGTGCACTGTAGCGTTTTGTGGATCGTCGTCATCCTTCCATTTACGAAAGACGGGAACCGAAACCGGCGCGGTGAATTCGGTGCCTCAACGAGTGTGTCGAGGCAACGGGTCGCCCTAAATACTCGAAGTGATAAGGCCCAAAATAAAGTCAGTGTGGTTCTAATTTCGTAAAATAGTATTATCACGGGGGCCTTACTCAAGGGTTTCTTCCAACACTAGAAAGATCCGCAGGTGCTTAAAATTTCAAATGAAATTTCCAGTCCCCCAGGTGTTTGCATCACGAAGTTATGACCGGTCGAACAGAATTAACAGTAACAACAGTGTCGCATACCACGATATTCTTGTTACCGAAGAACACAGACCTTTGTCGAGTACATGTGACACAATTTGAGTATCGGACGTTTAATCTAATTAAATATTTCCAAATATGCGAAATATTAATGCTGTCTGGTTTCCTGATACATTAGATATGCCGACGGATAGTGCAACGCTACCCACAATCTCTACGCGGGCAGGCACTGGGAGAGGAGGAAAGGGTGACGGCAGAACGCCGAGCACTGACTGGAATGGTTAGTGGGTAGGAAGCTGCGCCCGTCTACACCCACTAATCATTCCAATCAGAGCTCGGCATTTCGGCGTCCCTGTGCTCTCTTACTACCTGTACTTGTAGTTCCCATCTAGTGGGTCCTATCCATGTGGAGTGCAAGTCCGTCGGCTTCTTGCGCAGGGGGTGCGGTGACGTCAGAACCACGCCGGGCTCTGATTGGCTCTGATCGGAAGGATAGTGGGTACACCTCGACGCCATCTGGCTCGAGGCCTATACCCCTATTCTTCCAATCGAGCCAATCAGCGCTAGGCATTCTGACGTCACCGCAAGAAGCAGACGAACGTGAGCTCCGCATAGTCACCGACAGCTAAAGAAAGCGGGACGTGGCGAGTCTCGGCTCCCGAGTATCAAACGCAGACTTGCTTGTAGACAGCGTGTTGGACTGTATACCTTTCCGTCTTTTATCAACGGGGCCAAATATGCACAGTCACTGGGCTACGGTCGCAGAAGCGGTTATTTACGAGTACGGCCTCTTATCGGCGCCGTCATCTTGCTGCTCAAGTGTGTAGATCGCTTGATAGTCAAGCACTGCGGAGGCATAGCGACGGTTTCCAGACTGGCGCCCAAACAAAACGTTTTCCATCGCCGGTGGCCAGATAGCAGCTCTTGCGCATGCTCTGAACCAGACATGTACACGTTACCCCAAAAAAGTGACTAAATACCGTTACTCGTTACTCGCTCAAAAAGCAACTAAATACGTTACTCGTTACCGATTCTCAAAAGGAACGCGTGAGTTACCTCAAAAGTAACAAGTTACTTTTCACGTTACTTTGACGACCAAATACACAACTGTTTTTGTTTCATGGTCTATGGTTTTCTTTTAGGTAGTCGTTGCACTTAAGCATTAGCTGCCTCTCCAAGTTTTCATCACATGTTTCCCCGCTTCCTTGAGAATACACCTCGGGCGACGCTGAAGAGTCGTTCTACCGACGCGCTCGAAGGAACGGCAGTGTAAAGTGTGTCAGGAAGACCTGGTGAATCTTCAGTTACTGAACCTTCATTGAAGACAGCGGGTAATCGGTTCTGTGCCTTCCCGTGTTCGCAATCTCCGGGTTTACATTCGGTCCGTACCCGGTTCTAGAAGGTTCAACCAATGAACCTTATTGTGTTCGCTGGGTGAAGGACATTCCCAGCTGTAGAGTTCAGTACAGCATTGTTTATCGCTGGACAGGTCAGTCGAACTGTTCGACTGACGTGTTCAGCGATATACGTTGCTGTACTCTTATACTTTTCAGTTATTTCTCGGGTTGTCAATCTGCCTTTGTCGCAATAGACGGATACTCAGGTTCAGAATAAAAACAAGCCCGTTCCAGCGGTGTTGTGCACGTCACTCGTCAAAAGTAACGAGATACCGTTACTCGTTACTTAGCCTTAAAAGTAACTAAATACGTTACTCGTTCCTTTTCTAGAAAAGTAACTAAATAAGTTACTCGTTACCGAAAATAGTAACTAGGTAGAAGTAACTCGTTACTTGTAACGCGTTACGTACATGTCTGCTCTGAACCCAATCGTCCAGTAAACGATGATGGCAGCTCGCGGGTGGCAATTATTGCCGATAGTCTATAGTAGTTCTGTCGTAGTTTTGTTTGTCGATGCAAGCATTTGCTATCAAGAGTTTTAGTATTCAAAGTTCTTTAAGAGTTTTTAAATAAGCTATGCATTCACGCACACTCATTTTGCGCCCAGATGTAGCGCTAGCGGTCCAAACCAGATGCAAAAGTGTCAGCACTAACCGATATTTCATTCCAAAAGTTACGTGATTTTTTTTTTCATTTTAATGAGCGTTGGCGGCTGGCTGTAGATCGTTTAGATACCTCCGATGCCTCCGATAACGATACGACGCATGCGCAAAGGCGGCGACGGATTGTCGGGTGTCGTTATCGGACTCATCGGAACGATCCGCTAAAGCTGTCTATTCCTTCAAACCGGTGCTCTAGCCATCTCTAGCCAGCTTCCACCTGATTGGCCCAGGCAGCCGAACCAATCAAGCGAAAGGAACGAATCGTGACGACACGTGGGACGATTGTCCGCGTAGAACCATGTTATTCCTGTTTTGCCGCAGTCGTTACGAGCCAGAAACGAAGGATTCAGCCCACACAGTTTGCATCTTCAAAGATTATCTCGAGGCACGAAACGCGCAGAATAGACTTTATAGTGTAAAGGAAAGTCACGGGAGATTTTATATCTAGAGGCGCGGAAACGTTAAACTGACACGGGCAAGGCTTTTCTTTTTCTTTTTCCGTAAGGTGAGGAAGCGTTTGAAAACGGTTTAGCGTCGAAGTGAAACCGCGTTCATAGCTTCCTTGTAAAGCAGGAACGCATCGTTTCGTCTTGTTTGTTTGTTTATCTTATTCGTCTGGTCGTTGTATCTACACTTCTGCAGGAAATGGCTATGAAACACTATTTGATGTTCTCCATAAAAATTCGCGCGATGTAGTGTTGGGGATCATATATTGCCAAGAAAGACTGGCCATGTGACCCTCAAAGGCACCTTCCGCTTCCTTTTTCCAATCTGTTTTTGTCCGTTTTTCTTTCTGGAAATAAAACGTATTGTGTTCATATGTATAGGGCGAATAATTGGTGAATTAATTAACGCGTAATAATAGTAATAATGATAATAATAATATTTCATTTGCACATAAAAAGAACTGCCCTGGGTGACGTGCTAGGCTGACTGACCAGATAGGCTGAAACTCGTAGGCGATGCGCCTGCTAGCCAGTCACCCATGGAGAGGGAAGTCGGGAACATACTAGTCAACACAAAAACATCCATACATCGAAAACATACTTCCAGTCTCCAGGATAACATGCCTCGATTACGGTTGCTTACACAAATTTGAGCTATTCTTCAATTTTTCGGTGTATTTAATACCCAAAAATATCAAACTGTCAGTAGAGACCATTCGATATTATACCTTTCCTCCTATATAAATAATATATCAACTATGCATGTAACACGCATAGTGTAATGATGATATAGAGCAGGGGTAGCGAGGTGACCCGGCCTAAGAACCGCAAACAAAACCACGAAACTTCCCAGAGGACCGCGGGGGGGGGGGGGGGGGGACTTTTGTCCAGAGCAATAAACGAAGCTTAAACTACTTACAATCTATCCGGGTCAAAAACAGTCCATCTGTAGGTGAGGTAGCAGTGGCACAAGACCACCAAACCTCAACCTGTCCTTTCGATTTAAAACGCGTTCCATTTCTTCTTTTGGGGGAAGTTTGGGGGGGGTAAAAGGGGGGGGGGGGGGGGGAGGGGAGAGCCGCAAACCGCACTTTAACATGCACGAAGAGCCGCATGCGGCTCGCGAGCCCACACATTCGGGCACTCCTCGGAATGGCGGGGCACAGACGCGAGCATCACTCGGCGCTCCCAATAGGCCGATCTCACAGCCAGTTTCATTACGCCACCGCTCTCGCCATGCATCGTGGGATCTGTAGTCTTTCTGCACGCGCGACAACCTCGCTGAGGGAGAGCACGAGGCGGCACGAGCTGTCTCGTGCACTGGCGCCTGCCTCCTAGGAACTACAGTTATGGCGGCGTCACGCATGCGTGGAACGCTCAGTGAGATCGGTCTATTGGTGGCTCCCGATGGGCCCATAACGCCGGCAACACCTCGATTAGCACAAAGCAGTAGCAAAACACCACCTGTAAGGTCTGCACCTTGTTCTTTTCTAGCTTACTTTGCAGGAAAACACGGGAATGGCGCATTGTATAAAACTAAATACAGTTGAAAAGCGCTCGAGCAACTTCAACTCGAGGCGAGCAAAACGAACACGCTAACCTTTCGTTTGCTTTCTTCCTCCGTTCGTTCTTTCTCTCGAGATCTGGTTGCGTGCCAAAGGATCCAATAGACCATTCGCTCTATAGACCATTTGCTGTATTACCCAAGCATCAGGAGAATGCAGGGATTGGTGTTCCACGCGCCGCACGCGCTGGCCTCAGCAGTAGTAACTATTCTGAAGCAAATAGCTAAAACAAATGGCATCTTACGAACGCGCGTTCGTCAGATGCCATTTGTTTTAGGTTATTTACTTCGGAAACGTTACTACATGCTGAGGACAGCGTGTGGCGCGTGGAACACCAATCCCTGCATTCTCCTTGATGCTTGGGTTATAGACGGCAATAGGCCTATAGACCATTTGCTATATTACCCAAGCATCAAGGAGAATGCGGGATTGGTGTTCCACGCGCCGCACGTGCTGGCGTCAGCAGTAGCAACTTTTCTAAAGCAAATACCTAAAACAAATGGCATCTTAGCACGCGCGTTCGTCAACGCTTTATTTTGGTTATTTACTTCGACATCTTTTATACGGGGAAGGCGTGCGCGTGTGGCGCGTGGAACACCAATCCCTGCATTCTCTTTGATGCTTGGGTTATAGAGGAATAGGCCTATAGACCATTTGCTGTATTACCCAAGCATCAAGGAGAATGCAGGGATTGGTGTTCCACGCGCTGCACGTGCTGGCGTCAGCAGTAGCAACTTTCTAAAGCAAATAGCTAAAACAAATGGCATCTTACACGCGCGTTCGTCAACGCTTTATTTTGGTTATTTACTTCGACATCTTTATACGGAATGGCGTGCGCGTGTGGCGCGTGGAACACCAATCCCTACATTCTCCTTGATGCTTGGGTTATAGAGGAATAGGCCTATAGACCATTTGCTATATTACCCAAGCATCAAGGAGAATGCAGGGATTGGTGTTCCACGCGCCGCACGAGCTGGCGTCAGCAGTAGCAACTTTCTAAAGCAAATAGCTAAAACAAATGGCATCTTACACGCGCGTTCGTCAACGCTTTATTTTGGTTATTTACTTCGACACTTATAAATGGGGAAAGCGTGTGCGTGTGAAACACCAATCCCTACATTCTCTTTGATGCTTGGGTTATAGAGGAATAGGCCTATAGACCATTTGCTATATTACCCAAGCATCAAGGAGAATGCAGGGATTGGTGTTCCACGCGCCGCACGAGCTGGCGTCAGCAGTAGCAACTTTCTAAAGCAAATAGCTAAAACAAATGGCATCTTACACGCGCGTTCGTCAACGCTTTATTTTGGTTATTTACTTCGACACTTATAAATGGGGAAAGCGTGTGCGTGTGAAACACCAATCCCTACATTCTCTTTGATGCTTGGGTTATAGAGGAATAGGCCTATAGACCATTTGCTATATTACCCAAGCATCAAGGAGAATGCAGGGATTGGTGTTCCACGCGCCGCACGAGCTGGCGTCAGCAGTAGCAACTTTCTAAAGCAAATAGCTAAAACAAATGGCATCTTACACGCGCGTTCGTCAACGCTTTATTTTGGTTATTTACTTCGACACTTATAAATGGGGAAAGCGTGTGCGTGTGAAACACCAATCCCTACATTCTCTTTGATGCTTGGGTTATAGAGGAATAGGCCTATAGACCATTTGCTATATTACCCAAGCATCAAGGAGAATGCAGGGATTGGTGTTCCACGCGCCGCACGAGCTGGCGTCAGCAGTAGCAACTTTCTAAAGCAAATAGCTAAAACAAATGGCATCTTACACGCGCGTTCGTTAACGCTTTATTTTGGTTATTTACTTCGACACTTATAAATGGGGAAAGCGTGTGCGTGTGAAACACCAATCCCTACATTCTCTTTGATGCTTGGGTTATAGAGGAATAGGCCTATAGACCATTTGCTATATTACCCAAGCATCAAGGAGAATGCAGGGATTGGTGTTCCACGCGCCGCACGAGCTGGCGTCAGCAGTAGCAACTTTCTAAAGCAAATAGCTAAAACAAATGGCATCTTACACGCGCGTTCGTCAACGCTTTATTTTGGTTATTTACTTCGACACTTATAAATGGGGAAAGCGTGTGCGTGTGAAACACCAATCCCTACATTCTCTTTGATGCTTGGGTAATACTGCAATAGGTCTATTGGCAAGAAGAAAAAAATTATAAGAACGCGATATTTCGAGCAAGTGCTTGCCACGGTTTATAAAATTTCAGCGATGGTGGTGCCGCGGTGGTAGAATCTCGCTCCCTAGCTCCTGGATGATCGACTTCGCAATAAAGGTGCTTGCCTACACCTTCCTGGCGTGAAAACTTAGTCTCCAATATTGCCCGTATATAGCAAAATCTAGAATTTCTTACGCGTCGCAGACCCAGCCTCATACTGCTGTTCAACGACGATCATCCAGATGACAGCCATTTTGATATATCTTGATAGGCACCACTGCGCCCCCTGTAGGTCGTGAAAGTTGCGAATTATAAAGCGTGGCAAGCACTTGCTCGTAAATATCGCGTTCTTATCATTTTTCCTTCTTTGCCTCCATGGAGGAAATATAAAAGAAAGTGTAGCCGATAAACACATGGACAAAATCGCCTCTTGCATGTCCTAAAGAAGCAAACGTAGGGGAATCGGTGGCCGAGTGGGCTAGACGCACACCAGCTCGGAGCACGTGGAGCGAAAAGCTCGCGCTGCAGAACCCAGGGATCCTGGGCTCAATCCCCACCCCTGCCCGTTTCGATCTGGATGAGCATCGTACCGGCGTGCGGTCGTATATCACCACTGCGTGGTGCACGTTAAAGACCCCAGGCTAGCGGTTGTACTGCACTGGCTAAATTGCTCATCTACAGCGAGTGACTCGTCGCAACTTTCAAATGGCTGACCAACTGCACGCTGTATAAATATCCACACAACCCCAATTATTATCTATTATTATTAGAAGCAAACATAACAAAACGCTATTTTTCTATTTCGTCAACGTAACATCGGGATCCTAAACCGCTCATTGGCTGGTCGCCAATTAACATCCCAGATCCGGATGAAGCAACACAGGGTGGAGCAACGTCACACTCGTTGTTTTTGTTTAGGTTTTTGGCGTCTGTTAGTACGCGGCTCAAGATGAAGCGTGTATGAGCAGATGCTTTATCTCGCGCAGCGAGTCGGGTTTTCTGCACGTACGGCGAGTCAATCAATCACAGAGACATGTTGTCAGGGTCTGTTCCCTCTTGTTTATTGGAACCGGGCAACAATCGTGTTGAAACAGAAATATCGGCCACAATGTATCTACAAGCAGAACAGATGGTGCTGTGGGCATCGATATAGCTCATACATGGGCCATTGCGTAGCTCTGAGGCGCTTACAAAACCGTGTGTGCTGCCAGATATACTGATACTACTTGCTGACACGCTGTCTGAAATAAATACTAAAACAAATGCGCTACAAATTGCGAATTTACACATGTATGATTAAGATTTTTATATGAAAACACACCTGACTGAAATAAAAAGACAATGGGCAATGAAATACTGGGTATTTCTTCGAACATCGGCCAAAATGTATCTAAGAAAAATATGCGTCGTACAGAATAACAATATTAATGACTGCCGAGGGAACAATTTAGTGATGTACAGTGCTCAACAAAACTAAATGGACCAGCGGAGCGCGTGGCCTCGTGTACCTGCTGCGACATGTGCCATGACACCCCACACTTATTTAGTAAGAACAGCGAGATGGCTGCGAGTGGTGGTCACTTTTTTACAACTTCAACCTTTGGAAGCAGATAAATCTGTTCACGCTACTGCAAAGAAAAATAAAAACGCTGTCATGCTGCAAACTCATGGCCATCGTTGATCAGATATCGGGGTTCTGCACCGAGCTCGAACAGCCGCTGAGTGCTTGGCTCAGCTGTGCGCATGTGCAACTCGCGATACCAGATAGACCGCTTCTCCTGGCAGATGGCGCCACAGGTATGCGAGGCCTTGCGCTCCGCTGGTCCAGTTTGTTTTGAATAATTATGTTTGCGTAATTAACTTTCTCATTATATAAAGTAAACATAAAGTTACAGTTGGAAACTTCCTGAGCGTCATCAAAAATCACTAAAGACGTGCAGTGCACGAGAAGCATGGTGCCGATTGTCGCTTATGCAGCAGGCGCAAGGCTTGCGGAGAGGAAATGTGGTTCATAAGAAACAAACAAAAAATGTTCTGGCTAATCCAAGTTAAGTGTTTTCGGAACCCAGGAAAAGAAAGAATGCGCTCCAAATCTTTCCCAAGTTGAATGCATTGGGGTTTTTCAATGATGTCGAGTAAGTTTCGAGTTGAAAGTATATGTTTATTTTTAATAATTAAAAAGTTAATTACACTTGACAAATTAATAATTTGATTATCCTAGACGCTATGTAGCTCAATAAATGGTCTCCGTAACGGTGACTACTCTGTTTCATACTTAGCGTGCAACGCTGTCAAAGCTACTGGCGCGAGCTCGGGGCTTGATCTCGTAGATCATTTGCACGCGTTCTCGCGGCAAACAAAAGCATAGATGAAGCCATGCGCTCGCGCCAGTAGCCTTGACAGCGTTGCACGCTAAGTATGAAACAGAGTATAATATGGTACCGGTGTTAATTGTGTACTGCCCCATGGGATTCCCGTGTTCAATCCCCACCATTACCCATTCCGATCTGGATGAGCATTGTACCGGCATGCAGTCGCATATCACTACTGCGTGATGCACGTTAAAAACTCCAGGCTAGCGGTTGTACTGCACTGGCTAAATTTTTCATCTACAGCTAAGAGACAAGTCGTCCGTTGAGGCAGACTAAGTTCAGGCTCTATAAACATACCCACACCCCAAACATTTTTTTTTGTGTGTGTGTGACGCATGGTTTTGCTTAAAACATTTGGCCGACGTTCGCTGAAGCACCCTATGAAACTAAAATATGTTCCTCTGAAATGACGACAAACAAAACGGTGGAGAAGGAAAGCCACAATAAAAAACCGGTACACTTTCATCGGAAATTGAAGTCACCATTTTAGATAAGGTATGTAGTAGTGCCATAGTTGAAATTCACCACACTTAACATGAAAACTAATAAAACATTGGGAACAATATCCTCAGTGAAGAGCAAAGTTAAGCTTCAGTTAAGTCGTCTTGTCACTTCAGTAAGCCCACTGAAAACCATAATCTGAACCCTGAGACAAGGAAAAAACGGACAACAACACTGCTCGTCTCAAAGTTTAGATAACAATCAATGTTTTCTCAACAGCTTGCGTGTATACTTTCTCTTTGATGGTAAACACTTGCAAAACAAATACTAAATTTGTTAAAAGACTTTGGTATTCTTCATCGTTCCTGGACTATAGCTGGTCTGTGACAATGGCTTGCTGTCACTTATATAATACACAGCTACAACTCAGTGAGTAAACGTCACTGCACCCAACGAGTAAAAATGCAGTATGACGGTAGGTCGCTAAACATACAATAAAGGAATGTCCAGGTCAATCACCATACATCAAAGATTGTGGATGAAAATTCAACATTGACCATAATCCCATATCATCGTTGCGTGGCAAAGTCAGAACTATCTCGATGCCGTGTACTACTATTTTGAATTTCAGTTGCATTATCGGGTGTTCTGCCAGGGTTGTTTCGCATGGTACTTAACAACTCGCTTTCGTGACATGAATCGCGAGAGTAATTTTCAACCTGGCTTGTCACGTTCCCGAGATTAGGATTGAGTCTGCAGTCTCATTGAGCAAGAAGCAAACGCTCAAGTTCTCAAACTATTTGCGACTACTGTGGCAGTACTTACGCTTTGTACCACCATATTTTAACGACCTTCAGTGTACAACCCTGGCCCACTCTTCCAACAATGTTGGCAACCCTCTTTCAGTGAGCCCCCAATCACAACCTTTGACGATCATATCACTCTAAAGAAAAGCAAAAAATGACCCTGAAAAATAATCCTTCCTTTGGAGTCATCAACACAAATAGTACACGACGGGTACAGTCATAAAGGTGCACTTGGCGACCAGTGCTATTCGTGAACGCAGTCACGGAACAGACCCCAGAAAACATGGTTGCCTGATGTATCTGGCAACATGACTAGGTAGTGGCGAGAGAACGAACCAGTATTGGTGGCCACAGCAGACACAGTGTCAAGAGATTTGGCCGGACGTCAAAAATTGAAGTTTTTGGAATGCCTCATACTTGAGATATTGAAAGTCATACTGTTGACAATATACCTCAGCCATGACAGAGTCACACTGTCGTAAAATATAAACTCGAACAAGGATGTCACTCGGGCAAGTGCCGAGATATGACATTGGCTGGGTGATAACAAGAACAAATGTTCAAACATACAATGCCATAATACTACTCACTAATAACACTAAAATATGATACACCTCGACGTTACAATCACCTCGAGAAATCTCATGTACCAGGACGTCAATTACTCTGAACGTGCTTCTTAAGGTGTCACATTGTGACTGTGACCCAAAGACTCGTTTCAAACCTCTCAATATGGCCCTTCCAAGATGACTGGAAACGCAATCAACCGGATAATACCTGCTATCTCGCAAAATTCATGGGGAACACTTCGAACATGCATGGCATCCTAGACAAAATGACTTAGATCACATTATGTTTCGTCATCCAAAAAAGCCTGGCATGGCCAATTATGTGAAACATGGAAAGTACTCAAGTGCAGAGGCATGTGCACTCATGCTTAAATTTATGCACTGTGCAAACAATTCTCATCCGACTGAGCACTCCTGAGGAACACTTATTTCACGCAAGCCCATGTGTCTTACCAAGAAGGAAAGCACGCTTTCCTGTCCAATCTTCTAGTCTAGTTTTGAGGACTCCTTCTTTGTGCACTGGCACCACTAGTGTTAACCGGTTCTGAAATTTGTTCGGAGGGTTAGGATTTCGAGAAGTCCTTGGATCACGTGACTAGGGACTCCGAGGGACAGCTGCCACGTACCGACACATACTGCCAACTCATCTGAAGAGAAAAAAAAACACAAAAAAACATGAGCAACTTGAGCAGGGAATATTAACCGTGCTCCTGACGAATTTTAAAGATATAATGTCAATGATCAACTGCACTGTATGCATAGGCAGGGTGTCCCAGATAACTTGCACAAAAAAACGGAGCACTCTCTGGGAAAGAAAGAACCTGTCCTGATATGCATTCATTAATTTGTGATTTCTCAAACTGTACCCCTAAGCAAAGCGTTTTTTTCCAGTTTACCTAAGCCCTCTTTTAGAAGGCCTGAGCCATCCACTCATGTACAACTATGAGCTCAACACTAGGCTTTGGAACTGCTTTATTGGATCAATGACTGATGAAACTGGGAGGAGGGGGTAGTTTCTCAACTACCACTGCAAGCAAATAGCGCTTTCTCGAGATTAAAAAGCTTGGAAACCCTCACGTTAACTCATTACCTAACACTGACTAAACAAGAAATCACCCTATTCCGGTGTCATTAATGGCAGGTGAATGCTATCTCACCCCGAAACCACTTTCCCAGTGAGTTCCTACGGGGTTGTCCATAGTGACTCCCTCCCTCCTAGCAAGGACACGGTGAAGGATATTCCTCCTGTTGAGCACTATGTCCACAACTGCCCAAATCTGAAAGAGGCACGCTACAAAAATAAGCAGGCAACTTCAACAGCGATACTTTTAAATTCGAATCCAATACCACTTCACGGTCCCTTAGACAGACCTTGATGACTAATCTAATTCGAGACGAGCCAAGAAACATCCGGGTCGATTGATTAGAAAGCTGATATTAGATTGGAATTCATTACGTCTCCTACTCACAACTAGATGGTGAATGTCACAAAAAAAAAAATGCTTACTTAGCCCACTATTATGATGTTCTTATCATAGCCACCAGGCTGGATGACATAGAGTCCCCTTTCACACCTTAGCAAGGAATTCACCTGATTACATATAGCAGTCTCATTGAAACACTTTGAGTTGTGTTTGTAGCTTAGTAATGGAGAAGGTTATTCCTTGATGGAGTTTCCGAAACTATCTTTCTCTGCCAGTCGGCTGTTAAAAAAATTGTATCTCATAAAACCAATTGTCAGCTGCCATTTGCATACAATCATCGTAATATTCCAAAAAACGCCCACCCAAAATGAAGAGATAAATGGTTAAAATATAAGATTGGCTATCTTTGGGGATGCCACAGCAAAACTTTATCAAAAATTAATGATAAACACCCTGTGCACCCGCTACAAACCACGTGACGCGGGAATTGATACCACAGATCGCGGACACCCGCTACAAACCACGTGACGCGATAAACAACCAGGAATTCGCTACGAACTCCTGTGTCACGGGAAAGGACACCGCAGGTTGCGGACACACGCAGCAGATTCGCGTTCCACGGTGCGAAGGACCCGCGGAAACCCGCCGAGAACTCGCATCTCAAGGGAACGAATACCGCAAATCGCGGACGGAGCAGATTCAAGTTCTATGGTGCAATAAACACAGGGAAACCCGCTACAAACTTAGCTGTCACGGGAACCGATATCGCGCGCGCAGATCGTGGACAAAACGCGGGAATCCGCTACAAACTCGTATGTTACGGGAACAAATACCGCGAGACTGCGGACGCAGCAGATTCGCATTTCACGATGCAACATGCACGCGGGAGCAACTCGGCGTGTTACGGGAGCCCATATCACGCGCGCGCAGATGGCGGACAAAAAAGCGGGAACCCGCTACGAACTCGCTTGTCAGACATGCCGGTACAGCAAATTGCGCGGTTGATACGATTCCCGCCGGATATTGCGTGACGTCCGACGGGAATCGGGGGGTGGGCGATGTTGCGGAATTTTTATGTTACAGATATGTAGCACAAAACCGAGATGGGCGATCTCTTGGGGCGGGGCGTTATCTCGGAACTTTACGGTATTTTTTGGGTTTTATAGCGTAGATTTGTTTTAAAAATGCCTTGAAAACTTTTGCAGTACGTGCAGATGGGTTATACGGCCAGGGACATAATATAGGTAGAATATTCGTCACGATAACTCGGTTAATTAACTGAAATTAGTTCATTAAACTTTTTAATTATGAAAAATAAGATTTGGTTCCAACCAGAAACTTAATGAGCATCATTGAAAACTACTAACAAAAAGTCTGTAAAGACTTGAAGCGTGCGGGATGCACAGTGGTGCGCTAAAGTTACTATTTGTGCAACACGCAGAAGACTAGTGGTAGGGAAAATGCGCCGGTGCGGTTCTTCCTAGCTTCTTATTCTACGCGTTTCTGCATCACCAGCATCGCACCCACTTTGCACGAGGGGGTAATTTTAGCGCACTCACCGTGCACCTCATGAACGTGCCCCCAAACCTTCCTAATATTATTTATGGCGATTCCCAGTGGACGGCTCAGCGAGTTCATAATTGGAACCACATGTTTAGTTTCACAAATGAAAAAGTGAATGAACAAATTTTCATTATTTATCTGACTTATCGTGACGATTAACCCCTATAACTCACCAGCACAAAATGCATTAGTGCAGCTTTCACAGCATTTTTAAAACAAACATGTAGAAGCCCTTCTCCCCCCCCCCCTCGAAAAAAAAAAAGGGAATGAGAGCACCCTGTATAGATCATTCTACTAGGGAGAGAGGACGAGAGGGAAATTAACCTCCATGTTTAGGCAGTTCCGGCGGTCCAGCCCACCGGAATTGCCCAAGCAATGGGAACGGCGCGTACCCTTTTCCTCTTCTACTCCGACGATTCCATTGAAAGGCCCGGACGTATACATAAGGTGTCCCAAGCGGACCTTCTGCTGTAAAACGAGCCGGAAACATTGGCACCTGCACATAGAAAGTTCTAAACTTTCCGCGAATGTGCACTGAGTAGGTCAGTTTTAGCATGGTAAATTTCAAAGCGCAATTCTCTTCTCATAAAAATTGAGAGCAAACAGCTTGCCAAAGTCAAGTTTGGGTGCGTTTGCAGAGGACCGAGTTAGTGACGCCATTCGCTTGCGGCGCCATCTCCCGACGGGCGCAGCGAGCAGACAGCGTAACAGCGGAAGGTCCGCTCGGGACACCCTACAGATGGCACTGCAGTCAAACAAAATGGTACTGCCCAGAGAGAGCCCTCTGTGGAACGGTCATAGCTATGGGGGAATACCATGCATTCCGTCAAACGGAATGTACGTTGCCACGCTACCTGATCGGACGGCCCAACGGAGACGGACCGGACGTTCGCAGACACCAGGGCCCACTCCGTTCCTTCGGGAAAGAACTCCATCACCTCCAGGCGGCGCCAAAGCTTTCCCGACGCGTCGACAGCGCACACCGCCGTTTGGCCCACCGACACTTGGACCAGAGGCGATCCCCTCTGGTGGTGGCTCCACGTGGAACCAAGCCGAACCTGAACGGACGCAAGCATCAAATCGTCGACCAAATTACAGTTTTCAAGGAGTGGCCACTGAGCCTCCGATCACAATGCTCCTACATCGTCGGTCTGTGTTCTGTATCCGATTTGAACAGCATTATATTTGGATTGTCTTCTGTTAAACTGTATTCAGTTTACCATATCCAATTTGAATTTAAAAAATAAACAGTATTCAATTTGAATTTAAGCATCCCTTTGACTCGGCGACCTTGCATGGAAGGAACCATTGACATGCCCTTGGCAAGAAGCCATCACTAAGAGCATGCTACTTCTTGACTTTAATAATACTTCAGAACGTTCAAGTATATAAATTTCGAGTTTACCTGCAGTGTACGAAAAATATGCCTTGTGTGTTGGCTGAGTACCCCTAAAATGAAGTCTAGAAGTCCAGATTAGAAGTAAATTTTATATACCATTCAGTACGCTCAAAATATATTCAAAGTATGCTATCTTGTTCCTATATAAGTATGTTGTTAGTATACTTTTAGTCTACAGCTGTTTGCCAAGGATGGTGCCACCGGCTTCGACATTCCAACGTCGATTCAAACACCCCAACCACTTAGCGACATTGACATTCAACAGCCGAGTCGGACATCCATTCCCACTTCAGCAACAACAGGTCAAGCACGCACCTGTGGGATTGTTCAGCGTGATTCCGTTGCGAAAGTAGGCAGAGCCATCCCTGCCCACTGCCCAGAGACGAAGTCCAGCACCCAGGCTGATGGACTCAAACTGCTGCTCGGCTGCCACATGCACCCACGACGTTCCCTGCATGCAGGAGACGCCCATCAACCAAGCTTCAGAATCCGTAAAATCCAAGAAGGCAAGATGGCAAGGAGACTCGTGGCCATGGTCTGTTGCAGGTCAAGAAAAGCGGGACAAGCTCCGCCCACAAAGCCCTCCACTCTTTCCACTTTAGCAGAGCAAATGCTGGAAAGGAGGCGAGTGGAGAGAGGAAATCACCAATCATGGCGAGCAGAGAGCTTTGTGGAGGGGCTCTTACCGTTGCTCTAAACCTGGAACAGACTGTAGCCTCCCATCCAGCTTCAAACTGCTTATTTGTTAGAAAAAGCACTACCATATAAAACAGAGGTCGGCATCTTAGGTCCCCCTTACTCACCCTCAGAGCTACACTCACCTTCAGCCCCTCACTCACCTTAATCCTCACAGTCACACTCACCTTCAGCTCTTCACTCACCCTCACTGAACCTCACAGCCCTCACGCACTCACGGCCCTCACGCCAGTGGCGTCGCAGAGGGAGGGAGGGGCGGACCGCCCCGGGTGCAGCGCTCAGGGGGTGTCGCGGCGGCCCAAGAGAGCGGGGGGGGGGGGGAGGGTCCGGCGGGCTACCGCCCTGGGTGCCGCTGACTCTTGTGACGCCACTGCCTCACGCACTCATACCCCCTCACGCACTCACGGTCCTCACAGCCCTCCCGGCCCTCACGATCCTAACTCACCCTCACAGTCATAAATTTTCTTGGTTCAGAAACTCTCTCACTCTCATTTCACCTGTGAAGATGAGAGAGAGAGGAGGGTGAGTGAGGGCCCTCATGAGTGAGGTTTGTCGAGGTATGCCGTAAAATCCCATAAAACCACTCACCCAAAATGAAAATATAAGAGGTGAAAAACATAGGATTGACTATCTTTTGGGATGCTACAGCAAAACGTTATCAAAAATTAGTGAAAAAACCTTAGGCACCGCTACAAACCGTGTGACACGAGAACTGATACCGCAGATCGCGGACACGGCAACTTCGCGCTTCACGATGCGATAAACAAGCGTAAATTCACTACAAACTCCTGTGTCTCCAGAAAGGATACCACAGATTCAAACTTCATGGTGCAATAAGCCATGCGGGAACCCACAACAAACTTGCCTGTCACGGGAACTGATAACGCGCGCGCAGATCGCGGACGAAAACGCGGGAACCCGCTATACGAACTCGCATGTCACAAGAACGGATACCGCAGTTCGCGGATGCAACAGATTCGAGATTTCACGATGCAATATACACGCGGGAACAACTCGCGTGTCACGGAACTGATATCAAGCGCGCGACGAAAACGCGGGAACTTGCTACAAATTTGCTTTCACACGCATCGGCACCGCAGATCGCACGGTGGATGTGATTCCCATCAGACATCGCATGATGTCCGACGGGGATCGGGGTGGGCGATGTTTCCGAATTTTGATTATTACGGATATCTAGCCAGAAAAACGGGATGGATGATCTCACGGGAGAGGGCGTCCTTGCGGGATCTGAGGTCACTGGACTGGAAAATTGACTAGCAATCCCAGCAGTGGAAAACGGGTACCCACCGTGGATCCGCCTGAAACTCGTTTAGTGGCGCCAAATAGTCGAGGAAACACCAAAACAAAACCTGTGGCTAGGTGGCGCAAGCCGCCACCCGATTCAAAGTGTTGTCTTTACATCCATCTATTAAAGCGTGGCTCTTGGTAAATGTGCTCTATACATAGCGACAAACTTTTATACCAGCCTATGAGAGATTAACAAACATATAAAGCACAAAGTAAACTTCCAGTTAATTCAACTGCAGCATCAGCATTTCAATCGGTGAACATGCCAGCCCACTCTCATTAATTCAGTCACTCGATTTGGCAAGTTCGACAGCATCCTTTAATGGTCCATACCTTGGGGCAATCCTGAGAGACCCCTTCCTGTAGACAGCCTCTCCGTTGTAGGACACCGCCCAGAGTGCTATCGGTCCGCTGCGACAGTCTGTCTGGAGTGACACGTCTCGCAGGGCCATCGGCTCCACCTCCACCCAGGGACCGGTGGTGTGAAGCTTGCACAACCTTCGCCGACAAACAAAACGACGAGTCCTTGGAGCCAGATCGTGCAGACTAACAAATTAACGCATAATTAATGCCTACAAAAGTATGCAGACATCCCACGCCTTGCAGTACGACAATATGCAGAGTTGCTTTTCTGCAGTTTAACAAACACTTTTTCCTCCACCCAAGCCGTCTGTAGTAGAGGCTGTTAGAAGGCCGGAAAAGGAAATATAGTCCCTCAAGAAGTTGGTATTCTCATACAGCAAGAAATGTGGTGGGACAGTTTGGTTCTTCCTAATGTCTCCGGGGTCCATATGCGGTAACATCAACTAAGTAGACAGGATTACAAACACAAGCATAAAGTACACATGATTTGACTTCACTCTTTTCTTTTCTTTCCGGTGAAGTAACATTTCGTATTCAATAGGGTAAGTCCAAAGAATCATTAGGTTCTGACTTCTGATACTGATGTCATTTCTATTTTGACCTTCCAAGATCCTAACAAACAAACGAAATTAAAAAACTAGAGCAGACGTTCCCAAATCTCATTTATATCAAACAATGTTAACCTTACTTGATTGACACCAGAGGAAACCTCACTGGTATCGATACCGATGTAATATGGCAGTGAAGAAGCTTACAGACATCAAGTTAATGCATACACTATAGGAAACGTTCATGGCACATATAGTCATCGTATCAATTGGGGGTAAGTAAAATATTTAGGCGGGCAGGTTGGATAAGCATTATGAACAATAAATGGGGCAAGAACAGCAAAAGTGAAGACAAGATTAGCATTAGTCCCGCCTTCTTATGTTCTTGGCTGTCTTTTGCACCATCCATCGCTCACAATCAATGGGCGCCTAGATCCCGAGTCAGTGCTTAAACTGGAGGAAATAACACTTTACTTGGCGGAAGAAATGGAAAAAACTTTGGGAGCTCCGAACCCTTCAGATACTCAAAGGGACCTGTGGGTACTTATAGTTATATTTAGCGACAGGTCTAAAGGCCTGTTCACCCCAGGACTGAGTCTGACTGAGAGAGACGAACCGAGTGAAAGCCTTGTATTCTTTAGGACCAGCCTGGCAGAGCGTGAGCTGGTCCGGTGAGATCGCAAGAGGTTTAAAAGCAGGTTTGGCCTTATTCGGTCGATTGCCAGGTGAGGGATCGGACCTTAAGAGAAGTTGCCCTGCCTGCTAATTTTGCGACCTCTTAAATCTTGGTTCCGCAACCCTTAAACGGAGGACACAGTGGCGCCATCTATCGGGTTGCAGTGCAAACTTGACGGTCCGGCATGCTTCTTTCTATTTTTCCCGCGCATTGTCCTTTCTTTTCTGGCCTCGAAAAACTGTTGGATAACGCTATATAACGTAGCCTTTCTCATAGGTATTACGCAGATTCGGGACCTCGGAAATGCCGCAGAACCGCCGCTTCTTGTGAAATGCAGTTCCACGATCGCCGCATAGATGGCGCTCAGAAATGAAATTTTACGAAGTTTTAACAGACCTGGGATCTGCTCGGTCGTACTCGGTTGCAAGAGTGTGAACGGGCCTCCAGGCAAGCCCTCCCACCTCTTTCCACTTTAGCAAAAGGTTAGCAGGTATCTTCCTAGGCTGAGGCCCGTCAACGAGGTAATACGGGAGGAGCTTTGAACCCTTAGTCCGTCAATGGTACATCCATGCCGCTAACCTTAACCATGTCGCCAACCATAGGGACCTATGTCCCTCAACTCCTAATCCAAGCCACCAACTTATGAGGACCTATGTCCCCAGCTCTAACCTGCTGTCGCCTCAGCTCTGAGGGACCTATGTCACCAACTCTAAATCCAGTCACCAACTACAAGGACTCATGTCACCAACTCTTAACCAGTCACCAACTACAAGGACCTATGTCCCCAACCTTAACCTGCCACCAACTATAGAGGACCTATGTCCCCAACCCTTAACCTGTCACCAACTATGAGTGACCTATGTCCCCAACTCTAACCTGTCACCAACTCTGAGGACCTATGTCACCAACTCTAACCAGTCACCAACTACAAGGACCTATGTCACCAATCCCTCTAACCAGTCACCAACTACAAGGACCTATGTCACCTACCTTAACCTTGTCACCAACTACAAGGACCCATGGACCAGAGGAGAAACAGACTCTGGAAATCCAGCAGCCCAAGCATATAGTCCGTTATTCCCAGGGTTGTGAGAGGGTGAACGGGAAGTTCCCCATACTGCCAGCCATCCTCGTCCACCACCGCACTATAGTCCACGGCCCAACTGTACACCTGCAAAGTGGCGGCCATCTTGGCCTTGTACGTAAACAAGCCGAACGATTCGACAACTTCGATTAATGCACTCATAACGTGGAACTTGCTCAGGTTGACGTGACACAATGGGAAGTTTTCAAAGAGCACTAGGAGAAAAAATTTCCTTTTATGGCATTAACCCAGTCTGTGTGCTCCAAGTATCCTAAAAATCTAAAATTACAAGCATATGTTTACTCCTTTTCTTTATGAAGATTGTGATAAAGGATCGCAAACACGCTACCTATTTTTGTGAAAGAGGTGTGTTTTTGCTGAAAAAGCAAGTAAGTCTGCAATTATTGATGACAATTTTAACAGGCAAATAGGCAACGAATACGAGGAGTTTTATAGATATTTAAAACATGCAGATATTTAATACAAAAGGATGAACTCAAAAACTATCATTAGTCATTTTTAAAATAACGAGACATGTATGCATGCTTATAGATTTTTACAAAAACACAAACCTACACGATCCAGCAATTTTTAAAAAATTGACTAAAAATTTTTTTATAAAAAAAACAAAAAACATGGCGTAACAACAGTTTTTAAATATGCTCTCTTTCCCTAAGTCTAAGATGGAATACAAATTCCGCTGTCACGTGCTCTGATGACACCAAACTGAAATATCTAAAAGCAAAGGTCGTCTGAAGAAAATAGAATCCCCCAATCATGGACTTTATGCAATATACAAAAATGCAATGTTTTCTGAAGTAGTCAGTAGAAGACTTGCTGTTTGGGTAAAAAAATGATTCTTTCTGCGTTTCAAATGGTATCGTTGCGATAAAAAATATACTTACTTGAAATGCATAAGGTAATTCAGCACATAAAGAAACCACTGAAACACTCAATAAAGAAAAAATCTTTTCTTTTATTGGAGTTTTTAGGTCGTCCATTTTGAATTGATCTGCCTCTGCAAGGATGTTTGCCCCCCCCCCCCTCCCCCTCCCAAAAAAAAAAAAAAGATTACTGAAATGCTTGAAAACACGCCAAGCGTCTTTAAAATTGGATATCAATACAACCCAAACTCACGTATATATAATAGATGCACAAAATAAAAGCGGGGGGGGTACAAACGCGAGCAAAAAAACAACTTTCATGGAGAACAAAACATTTAGGCGACCTTGCATACGCTACATACACGTCCGCCAAATTAAAATGGCGCCGCGATACACGCGCGATCGTGTGCGCGGCACGCGCGATGAAACTTTCTGAGGCGATCAAGCGCCACGCCGCCGCATCACACACGCACGCGCACTCTCGCGTCTGACAGGCATATGGCGTACCCAAACGTAATTCCTGAACTATCGTAAGCGAAATCCAACTATCGTCACTCAACCGACTCCTCAACAGACGCCTTATACGCTGTACGCCAAAATCACGAGGACACGCGCGCTCAGCACGAGACCTTGACGCTCGGCGCGTCTATCAGCCCGATGAAAAGGTCACATGACTCCGGAGGCGTCTGCAGCGCGGGTCCGTACCACATGAGCAGAACGAGCGTTTTAGCGAACAGCGACATTTGAGCGAATCGACGCGTTTAGCGCATAGCGCCAACCATTGTTCTGGGAAGCGCAGGACACGTGTGGCGAGGCGAACCATCTGCCCGCCATTGGCTTCCAAGAGCCGTGCAGTTCAGTGTCTCGCCACCATTTGCTTCCAAGGGCCGCATCCGCACGTGCAAAAGGCAGAGACCTCGTGCATTGGTGCATGTGACGCTCTCCGCACTTGTAACACGAACACATCAAGGGGGCTTTCTTCGTGCCGCCTTCGTTTGCTTCGTTGTCCTCGCTCCGAGCCCCGTTTACTTACGTATACGTATAAGACACCGAAACATTCGCGTCTCTAATGTCGCGGGCCAGGATATATCTCCTCGAATTGGAAGCCGTGGCCTGCGTATGGGGCACACATGTCCGGGTGCCTTTTGCGTAAGCAGTTGCAACTTAACGTAAAGCCGGCCGTCCAGAAACACTAGCCAGCCTAGGGTGCCTCAATGTCCTTCGCTTTAGGTGATGCCAAAATTTTGTAGTACCCGATTACAGTGTTCTATGCCAGAAAAGAGCGGCGTACGCTTTAAAGATTTTGCGCGTAGACGACACCGTGGTGCTGCGCGTTCTGTGCCCTGTGAGCGCGCCCCGTCAGGCCTCATCATCAGCGCTGTTCGGCGTTTACTACTGCGGTTTGACAAAGCTTTTCGCGGTGCGAAAAAAATTGCTGTGGGGTTATTTACAGCGTGTAGTTGGTCAGCCATTTAAAGTTGCGACGAGTCACTCGGCTGTAGATGATACTTAGCCAGTGCGGTACAACCGCTAGCTCAGTCTTAACGCACCACGCAGTAGCAGGCGACCGCACGCCGGTACGATGCTCATCCAGATCGAAACGGGCAGGGTGGGGCTTAACCCAGGACTCTGGTTCTGCAGCGCGAGCTGCGGTGCGAAGCAACTGCTAGCCGTAGTTCTGCATACTCCGCTTCACCTTATGTTGTACCGGCAGAGAAGGTAAGAAGCGCGAGCTCATAGCGTTGGCAGCTGCTCTTAATGCACGAGAGCTTGTGCCGCCGAGATATGCCCTAGAGCAAGGAGCCGCGCCATCTTTCCTGCGGCACGACACAAGGTGAAACAGAGCATAGATATTGCTACAGGAACGTGCCCCTGTCAGCCTCGTCGTCTTCTTCGCTCATCGCACATCTGCCAGAAATTCGCGTAAGCGCACAGAACACCAGCGCCACTTCGCGGCATCTACGTTGCTCCGTCTTCACGCGGCTCATTGTGCAGGGCGCCGCTCTCGCCACTACACCCCAGAACACTGTAAATCGATGCCGACAGCACGCGCTCGCTGGTAAAATACAAATAAATCGACTAAAACAAAATGTCGCCATAGCACAGTCATGCCACAAACGCGTGCAGGGGCACGCTCTTTCACGCACTTCTGAACAAAAAAGAAAAAAATAAAAGTGTGGGACAAATGCTGGATGTTCCACCCCAAGTTAAAACGCACATGAAGGCACCTACACTAGCCTAATATAGTATAGGTTTCGCCGCACGCAGAGGAGTCGAGAAAACCAATTTTAAAACGAATGAACAGGTTTCCTGAAATTGCGTCTAGCGGCGGTTTGTGGAGCTCCGTTGTGGAATGCCGTCACGCCATGAGTTCCTAAGCAGCAGCTCTGAGTTCTCGCAGCAGGCACGTAGCCAGGAATTTTGCTCGAGGGGGGGGAGGCGCCCATGACAAAATGCTGTATGAGTGGGCGGGAGAGAGCCCCCAGCAACCGAAGATTTCGGAAGGCCCCAGAAAATGGAAGAGGGTATACCTGCTCGCGCGACAGCATGCTTCTCTCGTGGACTTACTTAGTTCCGAATGGGACTTGGCAGAGAACGCCCATAGCTGAGACCAGTCAAAGCCAAGCACGCTAGCTTTTCCACGCTCCTCGCCGCTTTGAAACATGCATTTCTAGCGCGAGTGCTCGTCTCATGCGGAAGTGGTATCGGCCGCTGCAGTCTCAGCTCCACATTGCTTCTTGGACACGTGCATTCCACACCATCGAGATCGCCATTCTTTGCAGACGGTAGGCATAGGAGCTTGATCTGAGGATACGGGGACCTTCGTCCGGCCAACCATACGCTATTGCTGGGTACTGACGGATATTTGTACTTTCTGGTTCCCTCGAGCCACTACTTTGGCGGAGTTAGCGCCAACACGGTGAAGCGCGAACGTCATGGCACACAAAATACCGGTTTGAAGGTGCAATAGGACCATATTGCTGTCTCACCCAAGCATCAAGGAGAATGCAGGGATTGGTGTTCCACGCGCCGCACGTGCTGGCCTCAGCAGTAGTAACTTTTCTAAAGCAAAAACCTAAAACAAATGGCATCTTGCACGCGCGTTCGTCAATGCTTTCTTTTGGTTATTTACTTCGAATCTTTTATACAGGAAAGGCGTGCGCGTGTGGCGCGTGGAACACCAATCCCCGCATTCTCCTTGATGCTTGGGTAAGACAGCAAATGGCTCGTTGATGTTTACGCTTGTAGCACTTCAGGGTGCCGTCAATGTCCTTTCTGTTTAGGGCGGTGCCACCCTTTGAAGTACCCGATGCCGACAGCATCGCGCCCACGGGGGAAAATACAAAGAAATCGACGAAAACAAATGTCGCCATAGCACAGCAGCGCCACAGGCGCGTGCAGCGGGACAACGCTCTTTCACGCGCTTTCTGAACAAAAAGGAAAGAAAAGCGTGGGACAAAATGCCGGATGACTGCACCTGCGGAGCCAGAGTGCCTTCATACACACGCGCGCTTTTGCTTGCAGTGGTGACATCTCAGCCATTTTTACGCCCAATCGTTTTTTTATGCATTTTGAAGTACGCGCAATCCGGTGTCAATCAGCTTGAGCGCGTAGCTTTGGCTAATGCAGAGACGCCATTTTAGCGCCCAAGTCACGCACCGAGTGCGCGAGAGCGTCACGCGCTGAACCTTCAGTGCAACAATGGATGTCTTCACCCTGAGACAGACAGACATGCAGGCACCCTACCCAGAGCCAGAGCGTTGACACCACCAAGCGGCAAGGCTCGCAACTACAGTCGCGAGAAGCGCGATACGCATGGCGCTTCTCGCTGGCCGACTTTGAAGCGAGGGCAGAGAGCGTCGCACTCACGTCATCTCGTTTCCGTACCCCTAAAAGCCCCTGAAATAGAATGTTATCTTTTAACAGTCTAGTTGGGACACGCTGTCAACAAATAAATTTAAAGTTTTAGAGCAATATTGACGGCAAGAGATTTATTTGAAATTCTGCGCGCGAAGTCCATGACGTCACTGGTCATTCCGGAATGACCATCTCGGTCGTGAAGGCGAAGCCGCTCCACCCACTCTCCACGCGCCCGAAATGCTGAGAGGAAAACAAGTGGAAAGGAGGTGACTGCCGACTAAATCGCGTCTCGCGCCGGCAATATTGCTTTTTTTTTTGCGTAAAATTAATTTTTTTTACACACGTGTCTTAACCAGACTGTGAGAAAAAAAAAGAAATTCTTTTAGGGGCTCTTTAATACACAGGCACGGTCGCTGGCCGACTTTGAAGCGAGGGGCAGAGCACTGATCTCCACTAGAGGGGGCTGGATGGCGCATTGAGCAAACAGGTATGAAGCCACCGGAAGTGAGCGGCTTGTCCCGGAAGTGAGCGCTTGGCAGGCTTTGTAACCCTTCCGAGTGCTGCTTCGAAAACCGTCGAGGGCTTTGGATTTTCGCTTGTTCCCTCAAGAGAGCCTGCTTGTTGCGCAGGAAGAGCTCATGCGGACCCGAAAAGTATCATGGGAAGCCATTCAATGTAAACATTTTGAGATTCTAGTTGATGAAGTTGTGAATATGTCCCAAGTTCAAATGCCTCATTTTCGGGATTTAATCCAGAACGGGAGTATTAAAACCCAATCAAACACACAAAAAAGCATGGTCCAAAACATCGACTGAATGCACTGGGAAGCCCAGCGCACGCCCGACTTCCGGGACAAGCATTGAACTTCCGGTGGCTTCACTTGCGCCAGGCTCGGAGAGCAGCTAAGCGCCATCCAGCCCGGGCAGAGAGCTCGCACTCACGTCATCTCGTTTCCGTACACCCTTAAAAGCCCCTGAAATAGAATGTTATCTTTTAACAGTCTAGTTGGGACACGCGTGTCAAAAAATAAATTCTAAAAGTTTTAGAGCAATATTGACGGCAAGAGATTTATTTGAAATTCTGCGCGCGAAGTCCATGACGTCACTGGTCATTCCGGAATGACCATCTCGGTCGTGAAGGCGAAGCTGCTCCACCTCTCCTCCACGTGCCCGAAATGCTGAGAGAGAAAACAAGTGGAAAGGAGGTGACTGCCGACTAAATCGCGTCTCGCGCCGGCAATATTGCTTAAAATTTTTTTTCGCGTAAAATTAATTTTTTTACACACGTGTCTTAAAGGGAGACTCAAGCGGTTTTTGGGGAAGCTACTTTTTGGTGCGATGGCGTTAAGGAAGTGTCAGTGAATGAGTATCTTCAGTTTTAAAAGGCAGAACCGCCTATTAATCACGCAGGAATAAAATACGTGCGGACTCTTTCCTGTACTTGCGAGGACCAATGAAATTATCGTATGTTTGAAAATTTTGGCGGCCTTTGTAAAGTTTCGCTAAAGAAACAATTTTCAGTTTATTTAAATATGTTGTGCATGATAATTTCACAAGACGTAAAATAGTTCTAGTTTAGAATACGCGATACTGCAATTATCGTTTCACAAACAAGGGACTACGTTTTCTCCTTGCCGTCCTCCGCGGGGTGAATTTCCCGTTCCCCGGGATGCGCGGAAGCGCACGTATCTGCGCGCACATGGCGTCGGTGTTGATCATCGACGTGGACGGCGTGGTGAAAGCTCATCGTTCCGCGTAAAAGCGCTATCCTTGACTGTGAATTTTCGTCGTGTGTCGTTATGATAACCCAGCACGTACTAGAAGGGAAGACCCACCTACTCGTGCGGCGATGCCGTGGCGGCACTCTCAAGACAGCAGAAACGCCCGTGCCGTCGTGTTTGTTTACTTCGACTACAGTGGTGCTTTCTAAGCATTTGTGTCCTCGAACATCGCCCGGATTTCTTATTTGGCGCATTTCATGCGTGTGCTCAAGTTCAAGGTATTACTGGCGCGTACCGTATAAAGGACGCGAAGTTTCACGCGTTTTCATCACCGGAGAAAAGTTATTAGTGTTAGCAATCCTGAACGCTCGCAACGTCTATCTGATCACGAAATCATATTTCTACGTTGCTATATCGCTGCTAAGATTACATTGTCTTTTATAATCGTAGAAAATGCGTGTGGCGATATTTGTACTATTGCAATGTCGTGTATAGAGTCGTGATCGTCCAAGACGGCGTACGGCATCTTTTTATTTTCTTTTTTTCATCCACTGTACCCTGCAAGCCTATCAAGAAAAATCAATAATAAAGCTTTAGGCTATAGAAAACTGTCTGTCTCTATTCTGTTACGGCATTGAGTAGCAGTGCGTCCCCTTTTAGAGGGGCCGCTGAAACAGCTGACGGCGACCCGCTGTGCTTGTAGTAATTTCAGGTGTGTACGCGCGGCGCAGAGCTGTCGTTCCGGTCGCTCCGGTTGCAACGGACGCAGTCGTAGGTACGCGCTCGTTGCACATGTCTGAACCAGCCTTCCCCCGTCCTCCCGAGGCGAAAGTCAACGTGGCGACATCGTTTGACATCACGTAACAGAGGTAACGCTGCGATGTCAAACGTTGGTTTGGTTACGACTTGCCCCAACCGCAAATCGAAGAACGCCCGAAAAGGTCTGCGTTTCATCGTCCTCGGAACCCGAACAGGACTCGAAGCGCTGCTATCGTCCACATCGCACGTCGGAGTGGCGTCATAGGAAATCATCCCCAGGTCGGCTGTCCGCCGAAGAATTTCAACCTCCAACGGCATCAGGTCCTCGAGCGTAGAGAACGCCGCCATGATCGAAGCTCGAATGACAAAGAGGTTCGGCCGATGCGGCTACCTCGGGATCACTGCGCGACGGAACGTCGTCCAACGCCATTGGCCCGAGATACTTTTGATAAGCGTGCGAGGACCAATGAGAGTGGTTTCGTTTTCGGATGGATCCGAGGTTTGGCGGCCTTCAATTACATTTTATTAAAGAAATAATCACCGTATGACTATACTATTTGGTTTTTAGGGATACTTGGGGCGTCTAAATTCAGCTGTCATCATCAAAACACGAACTCAAAAACCACTTGAGTGTCCCTTTAA
>JAZHYW010037740.1:0-27878 GCA_037355805.1 Ixodes ricinus
AGTGCGCTACTACTCTTCTCACGCGCCCAAAGTCTTCCTGAAAATGACTGATCTAGTGGTTTTCGATAACGCTCAGCAATTTTCTAATTGGAACCATATGTCTATTTCCACTAATTAAAAAGTTAACTAACAATTTTGAATTAATTAGCTAGCTAATGAGTATGTTTTTGGCAATTCCTGACGTCCGCCGTGGCTGGTAGGTTGATCCCGAAGACATTTTCTTTTTTTTTTTTTCAAACGCCCTAATCTTTAGAATTTTTGAAAGTCTTATCGCAAAAACACCCGATATATATATATATATATATATATATATATATATATATATATATATATATACGTGTGTGTGTGTGTCTGTATGTCTGTGCGTGCGCGCGCGCGTGTGTGTGTGTGTATGTGTGTGTGTGTGTTTTAATATTTTTAATCCACGCAGACTCCCTGAGGTGATGCTGATGGTCAAAATTCAATATTCATTTCACGGTATAAATCAAACGAGGCAGAGCAGGAAATGCATTATGAGTCGTGGAAACAACCGAAGCACGATCACGATGGGAAAGCTGACATAAAACGAAGGTGAACCATTTTGTTCCTTTCATTTCATGGAGAGAGATGGTCGATCGTCTATACCCGAGGGATGCAATTTGCGGAAAACAACTTGAACGAAAATAGCATGCCGGATTCTGCCGCTTGTTTTCAGTGACAGTGACGCATGTAAGTGTTTGGGTACGTGCTAAAACGACCTTTAGAACGCTTCTCTAAATACGATTACAAGAAAGGAGAAGAAAACGAACGTTAATTATAATGTTATGCCCTGAAATTCTGAGGCACCCTTCAGTTCCTGCACGCAACAAATGCGTTTTGCATTAAGTCGTTATCGATCGCTGCAGTCTGGCGAGTGGCAGAAGAAATCGGTGAGAAACACAGAGTTTTCAACGCTTTGTTTAAATGTGGCAGGATATCATTTGCGTCTACACTTGATTATAATTTATAATCATTCATGTAAACGTTTTCGCGCCTCTCTGCAAATTTGATGGTGTGCAGCGCAAGATTGCTGTTTTTACTTCGTTTCTCAGATCGCGCGACCTCTACCGTGTTGGTTCAGTTTGTTTATGGATTTTCAATGATTTCATTTCAAAACCCACACACAAAAAAGTTCACAACTGAAAATATATAAAACATATATACGTGCATGACCAAAATTAAATTGAAAACTTCATTTGTAACAAATGATAAACTATTTTATTTTTTATGAGGATTGAAGTTAGATTTTGGAATTTAATTGGGCGATTGTCACAGGTCGTGCATTAGGGTGTTTCGCCAAATTCAAATACCTTTCGCACAACAAAAAAAAAATTTACGTGTTTTACTGAAATACCATGAAGAACCAAATAACCATAAAATAATGTTTTTATTTAAAAAAATTCATCCTAAACTTTAAATGGGTACGGCAACGAAATTCTGGAGCTCATTTCT
This sequence comes from Ixodes ricinus, assembly GCA_037355805.1. Classification (NCBI taxonomy): domain Eukaryota; kingdom Metazoa; phylum Arthropoda; class Arachnida; order Ixodida; family Ixodidae; genus Ixodes; species Ixodes ricinus. The sequence goes on from JAZHYW010037740.1 coordinate 1,471, forward strand.
TTGCTTCAACATGACGTAGGTAGCAGTAGAACCTCAGAAACTTCAATATTTCGTTCAAAAACGAAAAAGATATATTATAAACGGAAATAAACGATAACCAAAAACCACCTTTTTTTTTAAGAAAGAGATGCCGCAAACTTTTTGTTAACTTGAGGTTCGAAGATCGACAAAAGGGTTCGAAAGGTTCGCCAAGTTTCGAAACGTCGAACTTAATATATAAAATATCAACGATTTTGGAACTTCCGAATTTTTGGCGCTGAGAAATTCGATTGTTTTCGAACTTATTACACAAAGAAATTCGACGATTTTCGAACTTTCGACCCTGCTCAGTTCAAAAGTTCGACAAGCTTTGAACTTCTTAGCAAAACTTCGACGAACTTCGAACTTCTCAACAAAAGTTTGACAAAGTTCGAACCATGTTCACCGCCATAGGTTCGAGGCATCAAATATAAATAACACAAGATGTCAATGTGTGAAGTGGGGTTCAAATTTCACTCAGGGTCTTACTTAGCTGATCGTGCCGAAAACGACGCGCTTGTAAAGCGCTGAATGATCACTTTGGGGTGGCATGGCCTTGTACCTCACACTTCTTTTTCTTTCGACTTCCACACAGGGCCTCTCCAGCGCACAACTCCGTAGGGTGCCTCGAGGTAACCTGTGGGCCCCGGCCAACAGACCCCTGATCTGCAGGCTTGAAATTCAACCGAGGCGCTTCGCTGGGAGCGTCCTTCATAGCGTTAGTTGTTTTAGAGCGCAGCTCTTAGGCGCCGTTTCCGGCCGGCGGCGTCGGCGTCGGCGTCGGCGTCGCCGTCGCCGTCGGCGTAACCGCGCGGTGCATTATGGGTAGAATTTTCCCGAGGGAACCCGAGGTTCTCCCGAAGGACCTCGGGTTCCTTCATGAGGACCTCGGGAGGACCTTGGGTTCCCTCGGGAGGACCTCGGGAGGACCTCGGGGTGTTTCGGGAGGACCTCGGGAGGACCTCGGGTTTTTTCGGGAGGACCTCGGGAGGACCTCGGGTTCCTTCGGGAGGACCTCGGGTTTCTTCGGGAGGACCTCGGGACGACCTCGGGTTCCTTCGGCAGGACCTCGGAAGGACCTCGGGTTCCTTCGGGAGGACCTCGGGAGCACCTCGAATTCTTTCGGGAGGACCTCGGGGAGGAGGGGGGGGGTCACGTGACCCCCCTTTCCCGAGGTCACGTGACACCCCAAGAGGTCACGTGACTTCTCTACACGAGGTCACGTGACCCCCAAAGCCGTTTACAACTCCCTGTAACGCCGAATGAGAGCGCAGCTCTTGAGGAGGAGTAGGGAAGGGTACTGAGGAGGGGGGTATTCGGGGGGGGTCACGTGACCCCCCCCCGAATAACCCCCCCTCCTCAGTACCCTTCCTACTCCTCCTCAAGAGCTGCGCTCTCATTCGGCGTTACAGAGTTGTAAACGGCTTTCCCTTTTTTTTTCGTTTCATTTCATTTCATTTATTATACTCTCAGGGACCGAAGGCATTACAGACAGGAGTGGAATTATACATCAATATAAAGTGAACAATAAAAACAAAACGAAAAAAAAACAAGGTGCAGAATCGCCATGGAACATTATTAAGAACATCAGTGATGGCGGTTTTAAAATCAGCAGCGTCAGTAAGTGAGACTACGGATGCGGGAAGGCGATTCCAGTCGACGGAGGTCACGGGTAAGAAGGAGGCATAAAAGGTGGAGGTGATGAACCCAAGTCCCTCGATGTCCTCGCTTCAAGGAAAGGCGCGCGCGGAGAGCGCCGAGCGCACAGCGAACGCTTGATCGGCGCCTGCTTCATACCATTAAACGCCCGTTCACACTCTTGCGACCGAGTACGACCGAGAGAGACCAGACCGGTTTTAAGCCTCTTGCGATCTCTTAGGACCGGATGCGCTACAGCGGAGCTGGTCCTAAAGAGATCGCAAGAAGCTTCAAAACCGGTCTGGTCTCTCTCGGTCGTACTCGGTCGCAAGAGGACCAGCTCCGCAGCAGCGCACCCGGTTCTAAGACGTCGCAAGAGGCTTAAAAACCAGTCTTGTCTCTCTCGGTCTAACTCGGTTGCAAAAGTGTGAACGAGCCTTTACCCACTGAGCACAAGACGTCTCGTAGCCTGCTTAAAACGGCTCGACTAAGCTAGAGACGTCTTGGGCTACGCAAGACGTCTATAAGACATCTTTACAAGACGTCTCAAGATATCTTGACGTAGACGTCTAAAAGACATCTTAAAGAGACGACTCACGTCTTGGGCGTCTTGTAGCTGTCTCTAAGATGTCTAGGAGACGCCTTGCAAGACGTCTTGTAGCCCCCCCAAAAAAGAGGGAGCGTTATGAAGTCTACAAGGTGGCTACAAGATGACTCAAGACGTCTTAGGGCGGCTATCACGTCTTGCCAAAACATATACAAGACCTCTTGCTCGTCTTGCCAAGACGTCTTCTAATAGACAACTTCGTGTTCAGTGGGTTAGTAACCAGCTGCATTTTAGAGCGGCCAAGGCGGAAAGCAAGTGGTCCGCTTCTTGCGCGAAAGTTGCGGTGACGTCAGAACTTCGCCGAGCTTTGATTGGCTCTGATTGAAAGGATAGTGGGTAGACCGCTGACGTCACCAAAAACCCCTACGAAAGAAGCAGACAACTTGCTCTCCGCCTTGGCCGTTCATCGAAGAGGAAATGCTTCAGACAGCGGAAATGTATAGTTAACCCGATGAAAACCGGTCTTGACGTGATCAGCTGTATTTCCGGGAGCCAACTAGTTCCCAGAGTGCAACGCGCCCCGTATTGCATGCAGGGATTTATGGAAGTAGTCTATTCAGTCTGGTTTCGTTCTCCTCAACCTTTAGTTGTGGCGGGGGTGCTGCGCCTGTGTACATTGTTTCCTCCATCCCACGGGTCATTCCGCCAAAAATAAACGCCCAGAGAAACTTCAAAGAAAATTGGGAAGCCTAGATGCCTTTATGTGCTTGCGTTGTCCTGTATATTTGGTTACCAGCATTGCATTTAGGCGTCGTTTGATCGGATCGCTACTAGTTTGCAAATAACTGGAAACTGGTTGAACGGTTCATTGAAAAGCCCTGACCGCCTCGGGGCTTTTCGATTAACCGTTCAACCAGTCAAACGCTTGTTTCATTCCGACAAATAACGAGTAAGGTAGTACCGTTAGTTCCACGGTACTGAGAAGGAACGGGCATTTATTCACGACATAAGAGAAAGGGGCAACGTTTTCAGTAATATTTTTAGCACATTTCGCGATTTTTTTCAGTTCAATTCATAAAATAGTTAGTTTGAAACTACGGATTATGATTTCCACCTCTGAAATTTTTGGATTTGAACTCAAAATCGAAACATACGAACTTTTCGAACTTGTACCTCGCAAAATTCGAAATATTCTAATTGTTAGAACTTGAATCATAAATGAATTCGAAATGTTCCACTTTTTTTAACCATTTGTCAAAAAAATTCGAAATCTTCGAACTCAAACTTCCAAAAACTTACAAAGGGCACTGAAGTCGATTCTGAGATCGTCCTTTTGTGCGACAACTCAATCTAGACGCTCTAAGCATCCCAACAAACCCAACATAACAACCGTGCGTAGCTTATTTCCTCGTTAGAAGCGTGTTCAAAGATCGCGGCACGCCCTTTTTGGGAAGAATTTTCTTCCGAGTGAAGTGGTCGACGAAGGGCGCTTGTCGGCGAGCTGCGAGCGATGGTTCACCTGCGGAGGAAGCCTTATCATCCTAATGTGTAGTTATCAGACTCTCTTCGAAGCGAGTTATAATAAAACCATTCGGAATCTGCGCGTATTGTAGGGCCTTCATTGGTCCACACAATGTTGTCCGCAAGAAAAAGAGTCCACATGTTTTTCTATTGCCCCGAAATGAATAGGCGGTTTTGTAATATAGGGCTTGGTATATGGGGGAACTAACACATTTTAAATATAATATCAAAAACAACTTCAGTGATCCCTTAATTTTTTTTTTTTTTTAGTTTGAATTTTAGTTGGGTCAATAAGTTGCGACCTTTTCAAATTCAAACCTTAGCGAGGTTCGAAAATTCGAAACCTTTCGAACTCGACCTTCGGGAGGTTCGTTATGAAGCTTCAATGGAACGTCGTGACGGCATCGGCCTCCGACGCAAGGAGATTAGAAGGGTAGGAGGGGCATGACGTCAGCCATGTAGCCTCCACAAGCCAAGCTCGCTTGACGCGTCGCCTCTTTCTCACTTTTCTCCTCACTCTCCTCATCTATCAGCCCAACATGACTACATCACGTGACCGTAGCTAGCCTTCGTCTAGCCTTCGATATGATAAAACCTACCAATTGAACCTACCGGACGGAGCGCGCGCAAGCAGGGACTCCGGAACCGGGGGAGCAGGGGGGGGAAGAGCCCCCCCCCTTAAGGTTTTTTTGGATGGGGCGGAGCCCCCCACTCCGACTGCCCCCCCCCTCCCCCTCCCCCCTCCAGCCCCCATCTCCAATATTAAAATTGCTGGGCTGATGGATCAAACATCAGTGTCAATAGTCGCTGAAGCTCTCACTACAGACCCATAAACAAAACTAGCAGGTCGTGTCAGCGAGATTGGTTCGAAAGATTCCCATGGCTTTCTGACGACAGCAAGAGCCATGCGGTGTTGTGCCATGAGTGCACCTTATTTTTCAAGGAAAGGGGATGCAAATATGGTGCAGTAGAGCTACCCTTATAATTAAGACTGGCTTTAACAACTGGAAAAAAGCTACAGAAAAATTTAGACGCCTTATGAAAAGAGCCAGTTTCACTTAGATTCTCTTTACCACAGCCTGTCGAGGCAGAGGGGTATTCGTGTCGCGCAGCTCTTAACAAAGCAGCGCAGCAAGCAACAGGAAGAAGCTAGGGCGGCACTACGGGTCACAGTGAGCTCTCTTCGCTACTTTTGCCGCACAGGCCAAGCTCTAAGGGGACGCACAAAAGATGATGAAAACTTGCTTGATTTGCTTCATGAAAGATCGGGGGATGCTGAAAAGGTGGATGACGAAAAGGGACAAGTGGGTAAGCGGTGATGTGCAGAACGAGCTGGTTGAGATCATGGGTCACGCAATACAGCGGGGTCAAGCCCGTTCTATGACATCATTGCTGACTGCACAGCTGATATGTAGCTGTCGAAGAGCAGTTTACCCTCTGTATATGGTAGCTTGAAAGCAAGACGCTCGACGTCCGAGAAGACTTCATTGGCCTGTACAACCTCAGGTTAATTCAAGATGGGTAAGTTTCATATCATACTTGAGAAAGCACCCTCGCGCTGTACCACTGCACCGTGCGGAATCAATTTCTGCAAGACATAATCGGTACAAATTACAATGCGTGGAACATATATGTTTAGGGCGCTCGCGCTGATTAATAAAAACACATTTTTGATGTCTAATTGTAAGGAGTAAGTAATTTTCATCTCAATATATGTACAGCTCATAAGGAAGGTGAGTAAAAGGAGCTGGTGGATCCACCTCAAAAAACACCGCGTCGTCATCGATATTATCGTCTCTTCGAGTGCTTTCTTCATGATCAAAATAATCGTCTGCTATTTTCTCCCATCACTGCTGTGTTTTCCTTTTGCCGTAGTCCAAGACGAAGCCAATCCGCGTAGTATCCAGGTGATTATCCCGGCCGTTCCAAAATCGAGTCGCGGATCGTTTACTCGCGAGTTCACGTGGTATTAGCCGCTGACGTAGGAGGCGGGTTACTCGGGTAAGATTTGGAACATAGCCATTGAGTCGCGGATCCTTCACTCGCGATGTCACGTGGTATTACCCGCTGATGTAGGAGCACCGTCCGTAGGAGACAGGTTACTCGAGTAAGATTTGGAACATAACCATCCTCTGTTACCCGAGTTGTGAACCCGCGAATCGAGGGGGTACGGACGCGGTTTGATGTCTGTGCAAGCGGTGGGAGACGTCGAAGAAGTTGGAAAGGGTGAAACGGTGTAAAGACACAAACAAATAAACACGAAGAGCTTTCTCCTGCCCGGGAGAACAAGAAAAACACGATGAAAGGCGACGGAGAGCCTACTCGGCGTTGTCTTACCTGATCTTTGTCTTTCGTATATTTTTACATGCCATGCCTGTTATTCTAGTGGTTCTAGTGACCGGTCAAGCAAAAAATCGTGTTTTCTTTTCGGCTGTTCTCCCCTTCCCGATGTTTTCTATTTTGTTGAACTTGCTCTCATCAAAACTCTATGCTTGCTCTCTTTATTCTGCTGAATGTTCTGCTCGAATTGCTCATATTTTAGATGCGGAGCATCTCTTGCTCAGGTCTATGTCCCGCGGCGTCGGCGTCGTAGTCCGCAGTCACACTACGCACGCGCAACTCTCCTCCTTCCCTCTCTCCAACAGCTGCGCGTTACTCTCTCTGCTCTCTCTCTCTACCAGCTGCGTGCACTGCGCGTGCGTTCGCTTCTCCTCACACCGCACGCGCACGCGCACTCTCCTCCTCTAGTCTCCTCTCCTTCAAGTGTGAAAAAAAATAAACGGCGAGCGGCGAGCGTTCCAAGTTTCTCTGCCGCGAGCCGCGACGAAGGCTCGCGTAGGGGATAACGCTAGGATACAGGCCTTACGCTAGGCAGTCGGTGGCGCCATCTCTCGACGTCAGCACGCAACTGACTCTTTCCTCGGAACCAACACGATGCTCCGCATCACCCCATGGTTCTCCTTCGGGAAGATGGTGTAATTTTTTTTTAAAGTAACGAGTAATGAAAGTAATCTGTTACCAATATTTTGTGACGAAATTACATAGCAAATTACTTCTGAAAAAGTAACGTGGCAATTAAAAAAATTACTTGAAAATATAACGGATTACAAGTAATCCGTTAGTTGTAACGGATTACTTCCCAAGTCTGGCTTTAAGATTGTTTGGGAATTTTTCAAACTCTGTGATTGTTGTTTGTTTTCTGGTTTTTTATTGTTTTGTTTCCTGGGGGATCGGCCAGCAGACGCTCTCGCGTACGGGCGTACGGGCCTTCGCCTTTCTGCTTCGCCTCGCACGCCCTCCGGGACACAGCCCGCTTTCTGTGCAAATAAAGATTATTGTGATGGCAATAAAAACGCCTCCTGGATCTGAATCTAAAAGCGCTGCCAGGTCCTTGACATCCCACTATTTACCCACGTTGTCGCAAATTTTCGGTTTCATTTTTCAAAGTGTAAAAAAATGTATCAGAAGCAATAAATTATACATTTTAAAATAAATTTAATTTCTTTCCGCATCTCATTTCAATCTAACGAACACAAATCAAAAATAAATAACGCCAAAACATAAAAAAAAGGTTGGTATTTTGAACGTTAGCAAGAGCCAGTACAAATCCATGGGCCATCACAAGCCAATCCGATGAAAAGAGATTTTTGAGCGGGTGAGCGTTGCCTGAGCGTTTTGGCGTGCTGATGTTGGCCTTTGTGAAGTAAGATAAGCAATATGTCTAAATGGTCTAAATGCAACAGAAAACAGGTAAATTGCGGCCCCGTATGCTGCGTCGTCGGGTGTAACAACACGCACGCGAACACTCCAGACCTCGTTTATTATTGGTTTCAAGCAAGACAAGCTTCCCAGTCGTCGTAAGCTTTGGCGGAATGCTATCCGCAAGAGCGGGTAAGTTTAGTTGGGTGGATTGAACCTTCCTTACGACGTTTGCGTGTCACATTTGAGCGAACGGCAGCCGTCATTTTTAACCACAGTTGGAAAGCTTGTGCGGAAAATGAAGAGGCGGCGAAAATGGCAAAAGTTGAAAAAGTTTGGCGCTGCTATGATGGCGAACATCCATAACGCTTCCAGATCGCCAGCTCGCCTGCACACTTGGTGTTATTTCGTTTTCGTAACAGTTGAGGAACGATCTAGGGATGTAATTATATGGCAGACATTCCGCTTTAGCGAATGTTGCACCGCAAACAAAAACCTAAATGCCCCCCTCCCTTTCCCCAAATTGCGATGGTCGTTGGCGCAAGGTGAAAGATTTGAAAGGTGCTCATTTTGGACGGTAGCTCATGCTGCGAGATATGTAGTGTAGAGTGTGCCGTGCATAGTATAATCATGTGTATCTTAGCCAACATAGTAAGTTTTATCATCTTCCTGTATCTTAAGGCCTATTTACACGATGCATCTTTTCAAGGCAGCACAGTTCAGCCAAACCGAGATTTCGCGAAATCGCGCCTGTTCACACGTGGAGTTTGACGCGCGAAACCTGTGACGTATTGACTCACGAGAATTTTGCCAAACCTTGTCATCTGCACGGGGAATACGATAGTACGTTGCAACCTAAGAGCGAAGGGCGAGGTAAGGCGGGCCGGGAGGAGGAAGCAGACGGCACGCTAAAGAGAGAGGGACGGTTTCCCCCTCGCTTTTCCAGCGTTCTGTCTGCTTCCTCCTCCCCGGCCCTTGCCGGTTCCTAGGATTGCAACAGATATTCGCAGCTCCAGCGAACTATAGGGGCGCGCTGGTCAGGCAAGACGCGTAGACGAAAGAGATGGTCGATTTCGTCGTTCAACACGTGGACCCCAAAAATGTCTTGCACTGCAGCAGTAATATTGGTGTTCCATATGAAAGCAAAGCGATTCTGTCGACGGTAGAAAACTTCCTCTAGTCAGTGTGTAGGATTACACGGCGGAAGTATAAAAATAATTACTGGGAACGATGTTTGTTTTATGCTGCCTATACCAGAACCAAGCAGCGATAGCAGACGACAGAGTCGAAACGACCTCCTCTTTGAGCTTCTCGGCGTAGCGCTACGGCTGGCGTCGATTTCGCTGGAGTCGCGAATAGCGTTTGCATCAAAATTATTTGAAGTACGCACAGTGTGAAGAGACAGTCTGTTTTATTATTACCACTCAACAAAGTTTGTCAGATCCGGCTCACTCGGTTTATTAGTCCTGCCAAACCCGGGAAAGACCGCGAACGTCTAAAAACAGGCGGATGATTTTGAAGCATTTTGGACATTTTTGCACCGCAAATAAAGAAAGTTATCCCCAGCCATCATGTCTATAAGCGGTGCTTGTACTCATCGCGACTGTTGATGAATCTGCACTGCGACACCAACCCCGTACTGCTAAGGCGCCTTTCACATACCTGCAGCCGAGTAGGACCAAGACTCATTGCCCGTACGCAGCACTTCTCCGTTTGTCGCACGCCATGTTTTTGTTTTTTTCTTTCGGCTTTGGCTCGGGTACGGAATCAGTCAAAAATCAGACTCCTCCAAAAGCTCGCTCCTCCTGGAAGGTCAGACGTCATAGGCGAAGTCGAGCGGTCATTGGCAGCGTCGCGTTTCTCCTTCGGGTGATTGACAGGCCTCGGTGAGGTTTCAGCGAAAAATTGCTACAGAGCGAGGAACACGCGCCACTTCTTTGGAAGGTGCACCACTTTTTCGGTTGCATTCAGACGGGGAATTTGTTTCCCGAAACCCAGTTTCGCACACAAGGTTCGCCAACAAGATGCATCGTGTGAATAGACCTTTAGCCATCATAGTGAATTTTATCATCTTCCTGTATCTTAAGGCATACATTCAGCACGATGCATCTTTTCAATGCACCACTGAGTTTGAGCGTAAACCGAGATTCTCGCGAAATCGGCCTGTTCCACACGTGGGAGTTTGACACGCGATAAGGCCTGTGACGCATGAATTTCTGCCAAACCTCTGTCATCTGCACCTGGAGATACGAAGTGTTTTGCATCAAAATGATATGAAGTACGCACAGTGTGAAGAGACAGTCTGTTTTATTATTACCACTCAATAAACTTTGTCAGATCCGGCTCACTGGGTTTACTAGTCCTGCCAAACCCAGGAAAGACCGCGAACGTTAAAGAACAGGCGGATGATCTCGAAGCATTTCATACATTTTTGCACTGCTAAAAAGAAAGTTATCCCCAGCCATCATGTCTATATGCGGTGCTTGCACTCGTCGCTACTGTTGACGAATCTGCACCCCGCCACCAACCCGTACTGCTAAGGCGCCGTTCACACACCTGCAGCCGAGTAGGACCAAGACTCATTGCCCGTACGCAGCACTTCTCCGTTTGTCGCTCGCCATGTTTTTGTTTTTTTCTTTCGGCTTTGGCTCGGATACGGAATCAGCCAAAAATCAGACTCCTCCAAAGCTCGCTCCTCCTCAAAGGTCAGACGTCATAGCGAAGTCGAGCGGCCATTGGCAGCGTCTGCGTTTCTCCTTCGGGTGATTGACAGGCCTCGGTGAGGTTTCAGCGAAAAATTGCTGCAGAAGCGAGGAAGTCTCGCCACTTTTTTCAAAGGCGTGCCACTTTTTCGGTTGCGTTCAGACGGGAATCTGTTTCCCGAAACCTAGTTTCGCGACACAAGATTTGCCAACAAGAGGCATCGTGTGGATAGACCTTTAGCCATCACAGTAAATTTTATCATCTTTCCCAACCTGTGTCATCATACTTCGATTGAGCTGCACTGCGAAGGATTACCAATAAAAACCCTAGGACTGGGGCAGTTAGAACAAAGTATGAAAAAATGCCAACTAAATCTAGCCTAGTCCCAAGCATTATCAGTCCACTTTTCCTCAGAAGTGGCGCCCGTGCCGGAGGATTGCCTTGGATGGAATTAAAAGATGCCAGTAGGAAGGAGAGTGGACAAGCTTCTTCGAGCTAACTTGCGGGCGAAAGATAAGCCATCATGGACACAAAAAGTGATGTCTCTGGAGCAGAATCTAGATCACCGTCACAGGATCTAGAGTTCTTATTTGAAGAAATATTCGCATGTGCACTTGGCTCGCCCCCACATCCTCCACCCAAGAAATCCTCAAACCAAGAGTCCGGAGAACGGTCCACGTGCCGCCAGTTACCACCATACTGTGAGACCAGCATACAAAGCAAATAAGCTTCCGCTTCTGTCCCATCCTTTCTCATGCTATACTATTACGATCAACGTGACCTGAAACACCCGAGCTGACCTTTTTTGTGTCTGCACTCCCCACATGCTCTATTATCTCTCAATCTGTCAGAGTCGAAAGTATGAGACCTCCACTTCGCATTCCATTTCTAGTTCAGAGCCCAGCTCTCTCAAAAACTGGCAGGTGCGCCAAAGAAGCCAAAGGACCGTTTCAGCTTGTATTGAACGGGACAGTGCATCAGTAGCTCGGATTACGTGGTTCTGACTATCTGCACGAGCGTTGCATCGCAGGCTGTAGGGAACGGCGGGTTCAACCTGTCAATTGCGGCACAGAAGGTTAATGGACTTCATGGCCCCATTAACCCGAAGCCGGATTATGGAACTGGTCCCAGCCAGATCCAGCCGGAAATGGAAGCTAATCCAGCTGGAATCAGTTTCGATATCTAGTTATGGCTAGACTAATTGTCACATGAACTCCCAGGAAAGATTTTTGAAAGTGCTTGGGCAGGACATGTACATCACAAAAATGAACGAAAACTTGCTATTAACGTAATATGTAAGTTGGCAGACATGTCTTCAGCTGGGAACGCTGCAAAATGTGCCAGAAAAATTGGCGCCTTCACGTAGAAAACCTAAGCTTTTCGCTAAACGTACATTGAGGTGGTGCATTTTAGTGTGAGAAATTTCAAAATGTAGCTTTCTTTCTGTTTAAAAAAAAGTTGGGCCCCAATCCACGCTGTGAAGGTGGTTGGTCAGTGAAGCTGTGGTATCACCTGCAACGATTGCCTACTGCACTACACGAAATGCCACCGCCGGTCGTATTGCCGTTCTTTTCCCTTTGCCGCTCCTAGTATTCATGCTGCTCCTCGGGAGTCCTAACTATGCGGAACCTATTCATCGCGGTGCTGCAGCAACAATGAAATCAGTTGCTATACTCCGTTTCATCTTGCGTTTAAGCGCAGCGGACGTTACGAGCCATCGGAGGCCATGCGAGTGTCACGTGACCTTAGAGAGGGGGCACAGCGACGCACGGAAAGCGCATCACGGGCCACGTCCACAGAATGGGATTGGCTAAGATAGCTCGTAGCATCTGCTGCGTCCGGACGTAAGGTGAAACGGGGTATGGGCGGTTCTGCCTTTACAGTGCAACCCACTTATAACGATACCACATATAACGATGTACCGCTTATAACGATCAGTTTTTAGAGTTTCTAGACTGGAAATGATCAGTTTCTAGTCCGGATACATTGATAATTGGTTATAATGATTGAAATTTCTGGTTTTCTCATTATCGTTATAAGTGGGTTGCACTGTATATAGGAAAGGCTAGTAATGTCACTCCCGTGTCGCAAGCTGCCATCGCCGCGGCAGCTTGGGCAACAGTAATTTTCACCAGGAACGTATGCGGTGAACGCTCTGTGCTTTGCATTGTTTTCAAAAGCTCCTTATCATTCATTATATGGTTAGGATGCTTGTTTTGTGCTTATTTTTAGTGAAACGAATGTTGTGCTGTATGTTGTATGCGTGGCATTTGTACTTTTCGCTTCAATCTTGTGAAGTCTTTTTTTCTGTGAGAACGCCGACACGAAAACACATGCGGGGAGAAGGAACGTGCTTCAAATTGTTCGCAGGGGCCGTTATCATCCATTATGCAGCTATGCACTTCACACGAGGACTTCGAATGACATCAACCTTTTTCGAAGCAGCTGCAAACCTAATCGTTACCGGAACGCGTAGGAGGGTGTTCCTATTGCTCACACACGCCTTATCATCCATCATATGGTTTTGATGCTTGTTTTGTGGTTTTCTTTATTGAAACGGATACTGAGCTGTATGTTGTGTGCCTGATTTCAAGGGAGATATGCTGTTTTGCCTTCAATTGTTTGCCGGGAGTTTTTTGCTTACAATGCCAACGACACAAAGATCTCTTTGGCTAATAAAGGTATACAGCATCGCTGTAAAAAAAAATATAAAAAATAGAACTACCAACAAATTTGCCAAAGTCAATGACGGGCATGTTCCCACTTTACAGATGACCGAACTAGCGACAGTGTCGCCTGCTCATTCCTATCTGGAGGTGGCACCGCAAGTTCTACTGATCGGTAATTTGGTCGTCTGTGAACATATCTGCCGTTGACTTTAACAACTTTGATGGTCTTGATCTTTTTAGATGCGGAGCATCTCTTGCTCGGGTCTATGTCCCGCGGCATTGGCGTCGGCGTCGTAGTCCGCACTCACGTGACTACGCACGCGCAACTCTCCTCCTTCCCTCTCTCCAACAGCTGGGCGTTACTCTCTCCGCTCTCTCTCTCTACCAGCTGCGTGCACTGCGCGTGCGTTCGCTTCTCCTCACACGCGCGCGCCCGCGCGACTCTCCTCCTCTAGTCTCCTCTCCTTCAAGTGTGAGGGTAACGCTAGGGCAGTCGGTGGTGCCATCTCTCAACGTCAGCACGCAACTGACTCTTTCCTCAGAACCAACACGATGCTCCGCATCACCCCATAATTCCCCTCAAAATGTTTTTTTTTTTTTTTTTTTTTTCAGAAAGAGAATTATGTTTTGAAATTTTAAAATGGTAAATTGGGGTAAAATGCACCACCTCAGCGAACATTCGGTGAAAGTTCGAGCTTTCTATGTCTAGGTGCCGATTTTTCCGGCTTGTTTTACAGCGCAAGATCCATCGTGCACGTTCTACATTTGGGCGCGTGAAACTATTGTGTTAAATATCTTTACTTGGGGGAAAAAATGTATTTTGTGACATACATGTTCTATGCAGGCACTTTAAAATAAAAGCATTTTTGGTGGAGTCCAGCATTTCTTAACGAGTTCCTCGATTTCCGCTTGGTCTTCCGTGCTGCAGACGTGTCAGCAAGTACTGGCAGCCTCCCAGCTACGCCCGCATCTGCAACAGGCACTTCCGAGGCCACAAGAAGAGCGACGACATTAACGATGCAAACTATGTACCCTCCATATTCCCCAAGATGTCAAACACCCACGGTTTCACGAAGAAACAGCTCGCCCGCTACAAGAGCTCTCAGGAACTGCGCAAGCGGAAGATGATGTTGCTGGGCCAGCTGCCCGATGTCGTCACAAACGGCGCCGAGGACGACTCGAAGCCTGCCGTGAAGCTTGAGACGAGTTCGGTGGGCGTCGGCTGCTCTCTGAAGTTGGACGGCCAAAGCGGCAACGCCAACCTCCCTCGTCTTCAGCTGCTTCTCGGACGGACGCAACGTCGCGACGCAGGCCTGCGTGCCTGGCCGCCGGAAGTTTGCCGACCGCGGGACCCAGGCGGGCGCGGGAACCCTGCCGCCAAGCAACCCTTGCCTCGATCCAAGGGATGGTGGTGCCAGGTGATGCGTGTCGACGATTGACGCCGACCGACGTGCTTTGTGGAGTGGCGGCGAGACCCGCAAATTGTCTTCCCAACGCCACCTAGGCACGAGGCTGCCTTTCTGGATCTTCTGCGTCACCTGCCGAGGGATTGGACGCGGGTGCTGTGCCAGTGTTTGCCTGGAACTGGTGTTCTGGCTGTTTGGACGCGAGTTTCAGCCAAACTGTGATGTAGCACCGATGTCCTATATGTGCCCTGTGTCGTGACTCTCCATAGGTGACATAGAAAATTCAGCACTTCAGCTTTTTATCTGGGTGGCGTTCGTCGTCCTATATGTACAAAGTTGATCCAACAAGGAGAGTTGGTTCGGGGTGTTGTTTGTGCGAAGTGCGGTTTTTGCGCTGCATCTGGATTGGCAGTGTTTACCACCCGGCTGCTGTATCGACCGAGGACACGTTCGAGATTGTTGAAACTGTCCTGTCGTAGCCTGTAGCCCTCCTGACAGCTAATGAAGGGAGATGCAGCAAAAGGGTATTGACACTGCTATTTTGTTAAAACACCTGAGACTGGATGAGAAAATCTTGAAACAACCAAAAGTAGAAGAAAAGAGGGAAAGAAGTCAGTCAGATGTCGTCTCAAATTCAGCTAATATGTTTATTCAGTAAACCTCTTATATACACTTTGACACCAAGGTCATCACCAACCAACACAACAAAGAGAGGGAAAAAAATTCCTTTTCTTTTGCCTTTTATTTCTCTTTTAAAACTCTGCAGCCATTATTGTACACACTTTTGACATGCCATGACCTTTCGTAGTCACTCTACCTTTGAACAAAGCTCACACTTCTCAGAACCCCCAACCAGCCCAGAGTGACCTTGCTGGCCAAGCCCATTGAACTGATAAGAAAACCTCAAGGAGAACAGGAGACATGTTACCTTCCATGCTTTTTTGTCACCTTCACACTGAAACCTAAATTTTCACAAAATTCTTGCACTGCTACACTAGACAAAAAAAAAACACACACACACAAACAAAAGGCAAGTACCAAAAGAATTACAAATGCGGGAATGCCTTGGTACTATCAGCAAGGTGCATGGATACCTGGCTTATATAGTTGCCTATTGGACTTAATTCCAACTGTTTCTCTTGCAACTCTTTTGACAACATTGGCCTCTTTGTGTACTACTTCTCTCTCCGACCGCTGTGCTGTGCAGTTGTTGCATTCCTGTGTGTGTGTTTCTATTTCAGAATTGGTTGCCTTGACTTTTACATTCCTTTCATGTTCGGCCTATCGTTCAAACACCTGGAAGTTTGCCCCACATACTTAAACTTGCATGTTAAAGGTATTGTAATACACGACTCCTTCCTCACCAGGTACCGATTTCTATAAAAAAGTAAAAGAAAGAGATTTTTTTTTCTTCCTTTTTTTTTTGTTGTTAGTTGGTGACGACCTTGGTTTCTAAGTGCATGTGAGAGGTTTACTGAATAAACGCATTAGCTGTATTTGAAACGTCGTCCGACTGACTTCTTTCCCTGTCTCTTCCACTTTTGCTTGTTTCCAAGATTTTCTCACCCAGCCCCGGGTGTTCTAAACAAAATGGTAAACTCGCACCAGTTCACCTGTACCCTCCCTTTGTTCTTATTGACATTGTGTTGCCATCTTGCCTCACTGCCCCTGTTGAATATTCACTCTGCAGTACTAGTGAACAGATTACTGCTTTATTAATTGAGAAGTAGGTTATGATGTCTTTTTCATTGAAACATGCTGCACTTTAACGTACGGATTACCTGGTGTTGCGCTTTTTTGACTCCATTTTTGTAACCCCCCATCCTGCTTGGGCCGCAATTGGCCTGCAGTATTCCTAAATAAATAAATAAAATAAATAAATATTAGTTGTCTTCACACATGCCTGTTGTTTGTTCGTTTTTTTTTCTGAACTTTTAAGGGTTTAAAGTGCAGCAAAAGATATTTATAGACATTGGCGTACCAACTTGTTTTTTGAGTGAGGGGGCAAACCAGCCCCTCCCCCCCTTCCCCCCCACCAGAGCCGTGAGGCGGTGCCCTTGGTATTCCTTGGGCGCCGCCGGCCAGTGTTTGCCCTGCCCAGTGGCGGCTGTTTCAGGGGGCAAAACACATGTCTTGCACCCCCACTCTGAGAACTGGGGGGGCAGAGCGCCCCCTTGCCCCCCGATTGGTACGCCCATGCTTATAGATCTCTTTATGTTGAAAAAATAAGGTGTTCTTGTATATCACTGTTGCCCGGCGTTTCTTAGGGTGTCAGCTTTTGTACGACAGCATGAATTTCGCCTGCGGCGGAGTGTAGCGCAGATCGAGGGTTACTAGTTTTAGAACAAAAACAGATAAGGGAATTTAGTGTTTATCTTAGATATGTTTCAAAAGAATTCTCTTGGTAGCTAATGTCTACACTTTATGATGTTTTAACAAGAAAAAGAAGTATGGTTTCACGGTCGCTTATTTAAGGCACTTGCTAAATTTCTAAATTAGGTAATCTATGAGCACATATTCATGTCTGAATACCTGTCTACAGTGGTGTAGCCAGGAATTTTTATCGAGGGGGGGAGGGGGGGTTGGCTGAAGCTTTATAAGGTCCTTCCCTGGCTATGCCACTGCTGCCTTAGTTTTCCAATTACTTAGGAGGAATTGCATTTTGTAAATAATGATCAACTGTAGGTTACTTTTTTCCTTTTTCTGTGTTATGAAAACACAGTTTAGTTTTATTGAGCTCATGTACAGGGTGCGGCTGTAAGGACCAACGCATTTGACGCCTTGCAAAATTCCAATTCTAAACACATACCTAAAACTGGGCAAACAAACACAGTTTCGTGATAAGTTTTTTTTTTTTTTTTTTTGTGGGCTGATGTCAAAGGTGGCAAAATATTAAAGATTAAACAAAATGGCGTCTGTGCATGTTCGGCGTCTGCACATTGGTTTGTGATCTTGCTCCTGGTGGTCATTGTTCATACATTTTGTTAAAAGTATTAATTATTGCTTTTATATAGATGATTGCCAGCCCCTACTATTGGTTTTTAGCATTTTTGCATCCAGCAAGTTATCTGGGAGCGAGCTCATAAACCAGTGCAGACAACAAACAGGCTGGTATAGGACATATAGAAACGCACGGCCTCCGATTTTTCTTTATTTTAACATTTTACTACCTCAAAGTTAAGCTCTGAAAAAGAAAAAAACAGGCATAAAACTTTTTGCGAAACTGTGTTTGGGCACTTAGTTTCAGGTATGTACATTTGGAATTGGAATTTTGCGAGGTATATGCCAAATGTGTTGGTCCTTACCCTAGTGTAGAGATCAGTGGTCCTACGGCCACACCTCGTATGTTTGACCAGTCTCCACATTTAATATGCTGGGGTGTCTCACACTTTTGAAGCAATTTCATTTCTGTTCAACACATGCAACATGCACATCTTTTATTTTTCATCTACGGTGTGTTTTGATAGATGACAAGCAGTACCCTTGACTTTAGGCAGCACTTGCAGTTCCTTCATCCATTCGTTTGATTCATTTATCCATTGCCCATAAACTGTACTGGGACTCAGTCACAGTGCACAGTGACAAGCTTGGCAGTGCAGAGAGAGCATAAAAGTGAGTGCTGTTTGCTACTGTGCATTATTTAAGATTAGAACTAGTCAAACAAACCAGGATTGATATAGATTATGTAAACATCACAGCCGTTCTTTGAGTCAGTACATATTCGTTATAGAGGAAGTATGTTGCACAGTTTAAAGCAAAAACCCACAACTCGACACTACTCATGTTATGGGGTATCCTTGTGAAATTTATTTTTGTTCAGACAGCATTCCTAATACAGGGTTTCTGCAATATATTTGTTTTTTGAGTGTTAGAACCATGACACATTAGGGAATAATTTGGCTTGGTTTTGCAACCCTTTTTCTATCCAATTCTAGACTTTTATGTCTCACCACTGTTTCGTTCTTTGTTTAATGATGTTTGAGTTCAGAACTGGGTTTGAAACTCGTTAAGGAAAATGCTCTTGACCGCGAAACTCGCATTGTTATTATGTCCAGTGCGACCTTCTGTGCTTCCGTTCAAACACGAGCGCATTTGTGTTGTACTATCGGAGCTATTTTCTTTCTTACATCCATATTTTCGTCCTGGGGAAAATCCTCACTCTGTTTATGTGTGGAAGCTTTCATTTTCCTCGAAAGCAGAAAATGAAAGTGTCTAAATACAGCTGCTGGTTTTTGTACAGGTCTTTGAAATAGGGGCCAATGGCAAGGATAAGTCTTGGGAACTGATGAGGTATGTTGGACACATTCAATGGCTGGCCTAGGTTTGTCTGTTCTGGATTACAGGTCGTGGTATGGATGTGAGGGCAACATTCATAGAACACTAATTAAATTCATGCTTCATGTAACTGTTTTCTTTTTTACAAGTTCCACCCAACATATGATGGGAAAGTACACGACACACTCCTCAGTTTTTGTGTGTTCATAAAAAAAAAGTGAAATGTTGTCATAGTTTAATGTTGTGCTGGCATGTTTTCCAAGGGTGGATCAAGTGTGTGATCTCTGAATTTTCGCTATTAGTAAAATAAAAGGAACAAAATAAAGGGCTTATATTGTTCAGCCTGGCCTTTCTTTATCACAGACAAGCAAAACTGGAAAAATACATATCTATTCCAGAAACTTGTGTTTGTCTGCCTTCGTCTTTTGTGTCATATTTGTTGGAGTGCTCGAAACATCAGTGGTTGAGAACCACTGCAATAGGCACTGTACAATTAAATTATTTGCAGTCCGTACCAAAACCGTAATTATTTGTGTTGTTGGGGTAGTCCACTAATAATGTCAAATACCAATATATTTTTTTTTCTTTTTCAGAAAACGTGTTCTGCCTTTTCTTCTTTCCTCACGCCTAAAGAAAAATAATTTGGCATATCCATTATTCTCATGACCCGAAACAGTGAGCGTCTCTCGTTGACTTTGAAAGACATGTTAAATTAGTTTTATCTCTAAAGCAAAGTTAAGCTCGGTTCACACAGTTGCGTTTGACTGCGTTGCGGCAGCGAGACACCAGGACCTCCCTGCTTCTTATATCGCGTGCCAAGAAGATTCCTTGAATTGGATTCCACGCTTCATACGAAGCACAGAAGTTCCGGTGACTCGCTTTCGGTTCTCCGCCGCAACTGCAGTCAAACGCACTCAAACGCAAGTGTCTGAACCGGCCTTTAGAGTTTATCAATGGGAGCAAGTTTAAGTCATTTCGTTAGCGCAACTGCTTATTTCGTTACAAAGCAAATTTTTAGATTGTTGGAGTACCTTCCTTTGATGTCTCTTTCATCCTTCCATTTCTCAGGTTAAGTTGTGTCATCTTCACCAGCGCTCTCACCCATCCACCTTTCGATGATTGTCACCTAAAGGTTAACGTTGAAATTTTTCAAGATACGTAAAAAAAGTTTTATTTTTTATTATAGAGACAAGTGCAGTTTCTGTACATCAATTTTACCTCGGAACTGGTAATGCGTCAAAGCACCTGATGTCGTTATGTGGTTAGGTTTAACCATAGCCTGGCAGATCGCCACGAGACGCGGCCGCCGAAAGTGAAATTACAGCCACTGTAGTGAAATGGTTGAGCGGCAGACAACGGATGAAAGTAGAGGCTAAAGTCCCTTGATGTAGCAGAGGCTAAGGCCCCAGTAGAGCTATGTAACGGGCGCCCCGCTGCGGCCAGACGCCGAAACACACTTGTCCCGAGCAGTCGCGGATCCAAGGGGTGGGAGCGGGGGGCGCGCCGCCCCCCCCAACGAAGCCGACGCCCCCCTCCCCCCTTCTCGGAGGGCAATTTGACATGGGTGGACCCGCCGGTGCACAAGAAAAAATGGGTCCCCCCCCAAAAAACGGAGTTCTAGATCCGCCCCTGGTCCCGAGCGATGGAATGTCCGCTCGTGCTCCTCGCGTTACCGCTTCTCTTGTCGTCGGGTCCTCGCCGCCTGTGCGCTGAATACCAGCTTCCCCGAGAAATGCTCTCTGCTACCAGATCCTCGCGCTCCAAATCTGCGTCCGGGCACTCTATGCCTCTGTCGCCGAACTGCCAGGCTTTGTGAGTATCAGTGGGCTGGGCAATTGGGCGATCTGTATTAATCCAGTGGTTCTCAAATAGGGGTTTGCGAAGCCCTGCCTCATCAGTCAAGCCCGGCAAGGAAAGTTGTATTTTTCTGTGATTGGGAAAAAACTCCAATTTTCGGGTGGGTGTTTTCGTGTGTATATTTGTGATATGTCTACTTCACACAGCCCTTAGTTCAATAATTATTACACTTTCCTTTCCATCCTCAGAACGAACGGGATCCTCCATTATCTCCGCCGACCCCAAAGATGTCCACGAAACATCACTCAACTTGGCTCTGAAACTACCTACCCCTGATTATTAAATCACGATTTTTTTTTTAGAAAGGTAACACACCTCCTCACAATAAGTCTGATTTTTGATTATCCTAAAAGGTGTCCCCAGCCACTCAGAATGAGTCTCCACCCTCCCACCGGGCGTCCAAGCCCGGCGGGAACGGTCATCAATGGCAGGAACCCAGGCAGGAAACCCAAGTCACCTGACCGGCTTCGCGCTCAGGTGGAGACCCTACGACTCCTCATCGTGGTTGAGGGTGTTCCGAGTTTACGGTAGAAACTCGGCGATCAGCCTATAGAAATGATCCTATGAAGCATGATCTTAACCTTGCAAAACTCACGGAAAGTAAGCGCTATGCGATTAGGGTAGCTAATAGAGTCGGTGAGTTCGAAAGACAAATATGACGATCTTTTTATACTTAAGGAAAAGTTGGGTTTTATTTATGGCATATAGTATAATCCCCTTCATTAGTTCAATCTCTTATTTCAATACTCAATAATTGTTTATGCTGTAGTGTATATCGCGTGTCAGCATGGTTTTCTTGTGAACTAGTCGCATAAGCTAAACCATCCTCTTCGCCAGCTTCGTTCACCGGCCCCGCGGCTTCGCAGCCACTTCGCAGCGGCTTCGAGTACTCTCGCCCCACCTACCGAGAGCTAGGAAAATCGCTCGACCGCACCTCCGAGATCCGACGCGCGGTCAAATCTGGCCCGAATCCTCTGATACCGCGTGCATATATAGGTCCTGACAGAGCAGAGTGGCGACAGAGCCTCTGATCCGCGTGTATTTGCTGACAACATGGCACGACAGAGCAGCTCGGCGCGAGTCACGTGGTACTCAGGGTTCCAGGAGGCGGCCCGCCCTATGGGAGAACACATGGAGATCGACGCAACACGGCTGATTAAAAAATAAACGGCGAGTTCACACTTTTCAAAACTAGTCTGTCGTGAAGTTAGTAAAGCACTAAACACTTTATCAAAGTGTTAATAATATCGGATGCGTGTGAAAATTTTGAGAAGGCAATTTCCAAGGCAATGGCGTTTGAAGCAGACGATTTTCGCACGCAGCGGAGATGGGCTTTTTGGGTTGGCCGGAGCGGGTCACGTGAACACTGTGACGTCGGCGCGTCGTCTGCTGCATAATGCCGCTCATGCAATTAAAAAAAAAAAAAAAAATTACGTCCTTACATGGCACACAACTCAGCGCAAATTATTCAAAAATGTTCCTTTATTATGTCTAAAACTATTGTCGCTCCGTATACCTCCACAATATTGAAGTAACAACGATTTTCTCACGTTCCCCATGCATTTCTGACCGGAGTTGGAACCTCCGGGTGTTCGCCGCTAGCCGCCGAGACGGCGTTCTATTAAATTACGCTACTCTGCTACCGTAGGAGCTATATAGTGCTCTAGAAACCACCTCATCCGCCAACCTTTGAACATTGACACAACCAAATTTAGAAACGTTACGAAAAATTATTTTCTTGACATAACCCGGTGCGGGTGTGGGAAATAACCGGATAACCGCAGTGCCGGATTTTCTTAAAACTCGAGTCGCACGCGATCAGCACACGACAGAGTAGAGTTCCAGGGCGCGCGGCAGCTACGAACTCCCACGCTCCCCTGCGTGCTGTGTTGTTGACTTTATTCAGCATGTTGGACTGTGCTGCACCGCTGTCCGTTGTACCTGGTTGCACACGCTCTGACGCAAACGCGTAATTCCAGCGGGACAGAATCTGAACCATACCACCAGAGAGCACCGGAGCGAGGAGGTGCCTCCATCTGGCGTGTCAATAAAACAACAGCTTCAGCTTCTTGCGAAGGCGGGAAATATGATCTGCAACACAGGTCATGAAATGCATGAGAACAGCAACCCCGTGCCTTTAAAGTGTGAGAGTAGCAGAAGCTACGAGAGCGAGCTTCGGGCTTTCAGAGTCTCTGGCAAGTGCTGGCAAGCACGCGCGTCCGTGCACTACGGCACTACACGCATTGTCGGCTGCGTCTAGGCAACGAAGTATCGATCATCTCCTCCTGCTGTTTCATATTCTTTCTGTTATTCTTCAAACCCAAGTTCTCATACAGCGAGTCCCCCAGAAATATAGGGTGGTCCAAGTCACCAGGCTCAATCTAAAATGGGCCGTAAAAATCGACGCCTGCACGTAGCGATGATCTAAACTTTTCGTCAAAGGTGTACTTCACAGGTCGTTTTTTTCTTGTAAAATTACAAAGCGTAGTTCTCTTTCTGTAAAATATGAGGCCAGGAAACTAGCCAGGGTCTACGGCGGGCAGCGACGCAGACGACAGGGGTTCAGTTGCGGGGTGTGTTTGGCGTTCGTATTGATAGATGGCGCTTCCTCCTTATCGCGGCTATAATCGCGGCGGCTCGCGACCACCGTGGTTTATTAAAATGAACATAATCTTTTTTAAATGTACCCTCCGTTAAAAAATAAATGCGGACAATAAAAGCAAAACTTAAAGTAAAAAAACGCGTCTGCATAACGGCGGCGCTTTTGCTGCCGAAGGATTTCGTCTGCGTGTCGTCTGCTTTCTTTCGCTGGCTTCGGACGCTGCTCCCGACGCCATCTATCAATACGAACGACAAACATACCCCGCTACGGAACCCCTGTCGTCTGCGTCGCTGCCCACAGTAGACCCTGGCAAGTTTCTTGGCCTTATTTTTTTACAGAAAGAGAACTACGCTTTGTAATTTTACAAGAAAAAACCGACCTGTGAAATACACCTTTGACGAAAAGTTTAGATGGCTACGTGCAGGCGTCGATTTTTATGGTCCATTTTAGATCGAGCCTGGTGACCTGAACCACCCTATACTACAGCACATTTTTAGCCGCAAAAATGAAATACACATCGCCGAATGCTCATTCTCCGCCCAAATATATCAAGTGTAGTGGTCCAAACGAGATGCCAAAGTTTGAGCACTAACCATTGTCTAGCTTATTCACACGTTATAACGCGATTGTATTCGAGATATATCTGTCGGCCGCCATTTTCGAATTGAAAATTTCATAAAATCATTTATAACTTTTGAATAAGGTCACGGTTAGCGCTGACTCCTTGGCATCTGGTTCGGCCCTTTAGCGCTACATTTGGGTGGAGAATGAGCGTTCGCCGGTGCGTGACTGCGACACACCGTACTGTTCCAAGTTCAAAGTGGCGGTCTACGCACACATATATATGACACTGATGTCCGAGTGCTCCCCAAATATATGTTGCACCCTGCGACCTCCCCCCCCCCCTTTATTTTTTACGGCGGAGCTGTTAAGGGCTAGTTTCACCAGGGTCGTGTCCCCGCAAAGAAATGTCGACACATAACTCTGGTTGCCGCCGTCGCTCATAGATGGCGGTAGCTGTCCAGAGTGTTGTGTTTGCCGGTTGTCCGCTTGCCGCCGTCGCTCATGGATGGTGCAACCTTTCGAGGCTTTCCACTCTGGCTTGCCGACTTGCGGCCGGCCATTACTTCATTCCCACCACAGTACAGCTTCGCTGGTCTTCCTTCTTCACCAATTTTTCCGACTTTTTGCAATGCCTTTTTTTTTCTTTTTCTTGGCACACAAAATGAACAGAGGATCAGCTGGGCCAAAAACTGTCAAAAGTGGGTCCACATCACATGAGCGAATGACGTTTTAGCGAACAGAGCCATTTGAGCGGATCTACGCGTCTTGGCAAATAACGAAAGGGGGGGAGGGGCGTGTTACACCCCCCCTCCCCGTACGCTAAGCGCGGTCCAAACCAACGCGTTTTTGTGCGCGCGTAGGCCGTACACTTCCCAGAAATTGCATATTTCGTGACGTCGCGCTGACTCTTTGCACCTTCCGGGCACGTATAAGGAAGTTGGATGATTTCAACTTCTTCTGAAAGTGCACAAAAACGCGCTGTGACGTAGTAGGCGCTCCTCTCTCATACCCTCTCCTGGCCAATCGGTGGAGGGCACCATTTCCGGCTTCGCGTTTCTTCGCCGTCGGGCGCTCGCCCGAAAGTGCACCGGAAATAGCAAAAACGTCACGAAATACGCAATTTCTGCGAAGCGCACGACTTCTGCGTGCAGAAAAACGCGTTGGTTTGGATCACGCTTTACGCCGCATCGCGGCGGCAGTATGCGGCGGCTCATTACCGAAATGTTAACCCACTTTGACTAATTAGGCCCACCCGTAAGCGCCGTTTCACGGCGGCCGACTATTCGCTAAAGTGTGTTTCGATGAAAAGTCGGCATTCGCTAAAACGTACCGTTCGACCAACTGAGTACCACCCGCCAAAAACCATCACAAAAAAACAAAACGAGGACATAAGCATTTTTTTAGTGACTTAGGTTGCACGTGTGCGAACATGCCTTAAAGGCCCGTTCATGCACGTGCAACCTAAGCACTCATAAAACGCTATTTGAGCAGGAACGTGGCCGTCCACGCCAGTATGCCGCACACAAACTAGAGCCGTTCACACACTTGCAACCGAGTAAGACCGAGAGAGACATGACCGGTTTTTAAGCCTCTTGCAAAGGAGCAAGACCAAATGTGCTGCTGCGGAGCAGGTCATAATTCGTCGCATTTCTCCGCGCACACTATCCAGCTAGACCAGAGAACATTGAAAGGTTCAACAAGCTTCTTTCACGTGAGAATAATCTACATTTCGTCAATGTAAAGCAAAAACCAGGGGCAGAGACCGCTTTAAATAAAGTGTAATAATATGTTCCGCCCAAAACTCTGCAAGGCAGCTTCTCCACAGCCCTTTGGACAGTGTTTGCACATGTGAATGTAAAAAAAACGAAAAAAAAAAAAAACCACTCTGGTTTTGCCAAACAGACTGAAACACCAGCACACAAATCCTCACGAAATAACGTCTACAGTTGTCCAATTTGTCGACAGTGTGACACAAAGCTGCAGCAAGCACGAGACAAGAACGTTTGTTTCTCAAGTTTTATTCAAACGTGAATAAAGTTGTTTACAGAGAGCTCCTTTCGTTACACCATCGCCTAGCGTTCGGTCTTCAGGAAGAAAAATAAAGATAAAAACAGAGACCGCCCTAAGCTCGACTCAACAGCAACTTGCACAACTTTACAGCGACCCTTCCACGAGCACCCTCAAAAGTACTATTACACACTCGCAGCAAAATAGAAATCTGAAGATAGATCCAATGGTCATCAACAGCTCACAAGTTCACCTTCGCAGAGCCTGTCCATGCTGCTACATTACGCTATGCCCAGGACCTAGAGAAGACACCATCCAGGTCAAAACCAAGGTCACAACAAACAGTTGAGTGGGCTTTATACAGTTATACTAAAGCATTCTTGGCAAAAAAGCATCGTCACAGGGAGGGGAACACACAGACAAGCTGTCTCAGATATATACAGTACATTGCTTCCATGTTGGCAACTATTACGATGCAAATAGTATTACCCAGAAGCTGCCAGTAACGAGGGAAATGAAAAAAACAGTCGACAAAATTATACTGCAATACCCATCTCTTCTTTGGTGGTATACGATACACGAAGGCTGTTGTGTAACATTATGCGTCTGGCATATTTTCTTGCGAATGCACTGCCAAGTTCAAGCTGCAACTGAACAGCGAGGTGAACAGGGAAAGTACTGCAAATAATTCAGACTACATCACTGAGCCAAAACGTCATTTTAAACTGCCACCCAATTTGTTCATATTGAACCAAGACGCACTTGGACTTGAGTAGAAGTGGCAGGACACGCCTTAAGATTGACATATCTCAGAAAATCAGCCACTTGCGAGCTATTCTCGACCCACAATCTACAGTCACGAGTTCATGCCACGAAAGAAGCGCCAACGTGGCTAACTGTTC